>JAWXCT010000175.1:22576-39144 GCA_034509035.1 Saxispiralis lemnorum
GGTGTATGCGGCGGGGAAGGGAAAGGAGATGGCGGAGGTGGCGGTGCTGAAGTGGCATCGGGAGGGGACGTATGCGGTGGGGTATGGGGAGGTGGGTGAAGGGGAGGCTCAGGGTGGAGAGGGAGGAAGTGTTCAGGATGAAGAAAGAGACAGAGCGCTCACGGTAGCTGGGCAGAGGGAGGAAAAGGCCAAGACGACGCACTGGCTGGCGGTTGGGGGGAAAGATGGCAAAGTGAGTCTCTGGGATATCTACTGAAATGTCGGTCCGCCCATCAACCCAAGTTGAACTCGCTCGCGGCCCCCATCGCCTTCATCTTCGCGTGCATCTTCCGCTTTGCCTCCTGCTCGTCCGTCTGCTGACCCACATCCTCCATTGCGTTGCCTTCGCGCGACCTCTTCCCGCCAGCAGCAGCAGCTGCTGACCCCTTGCCCGCCTGCGCCTTCCTCGCCGCGCTCGTCTTCGCTCCGGCCTCCTTGCCCGGCCGCAGGCCCGGCACCCGCAGACTGCCGGGCTTATCTCGCAGTGCGAACGCCTTCGCCAGATGACCCAAGTGCATCTGCTTCATGTCGAACATGCCGCGCTCGGCAGCGACGTGAGTCGCGTAGGCGCGGATATGGCTCTGAAACGCCCTTCTGGCTTGCTCGAGATGCCTTGGGTTTGAGGTGGCCCAACGCTCAACATCGAGCTGGCACTCTGTCGCGCGCTGCTCCCAGTCGCGGTTGCTGTCCGTCACGACACCACTGGTGGCAGCAAAGCCCTTCTTCAGCAACTCATCGGCGTCGTGGCGGGTGAGATTCCGAGGTCGGCCTTCTTTGAGAACTTCGACGTAGCTTTCTTCGCTTCCAGGCATGAGGAAGATGGATGCACGACCGTCTTTTCCGGCACGCGCTGTGCGACCCACGCGATGGAGGTGGTCCTCTTTGCTGAAGGGAGGATCGTACTCGAGCACGAGATCAACATTCGGAAGATCGAGGCCGCGAGATGCGACATCCGTACAGACGAGAACGGAAGCCTCGGTGGAGTTCGTGAAGGCTTTGAGAGTGCTCGTCCTGGTCGCCTGCTGCAGCGAGCCGTGTAGTCTGAATAGCTGGACGGGATTTCCTTCAACAGAGCACGCCGTTGCGGAGGCTTGCGTTCTTGCCTCTGGGATGGTGTTCCCTTGCGGGATTTTGTCCGTCTTGCTGAGCCTCGGTATTTTAAGAGCTTGGGATTCGTCCTCATCTTTCTGCTTCTGGGAGTTCTGCCCCGCGACCTGCGAGAGCACTTCAAAATGGAAGTCAACACTGTCTGCACAGCTCATGAACACGATGCATTTCATCACGGTGCCCTTGCGCTTGAATGCTTGCTTGAGGCTCGCTATCAGTGTGACGAGCCGCTGTTTAGGGGGAACGATGGCATAGCTTTGCTTCAGCTGCGCTGGGGCGGAAAAGGCTTTTTGCTCATGTTCAGCCTTCTCTGAAGCCTCGACCGAGACCGAGACTGCGTCCTTCAGTGCGATCGATCGAAGTTGCTCTACGTCGGACTTGATCGTGGCTGAACAGAGCACCGTTGTCCGTCTTTCGGGAAGGCCAGGGATCGGCTTAGATTGGGTCTTGCGGGTTCGCAGATTCAGCACGCTCACGATTTTTTGAATGTCCTTCTCGAAGCCCAGTTCCATAAGGCGATCGCCCTCATCGAGCACCACCCAGCGCACTCTGCTCACATCCAGCACCTCCGTATGATCAAGATGGTCCGCCAGTCTGCCGGGTGTCGCCACCAGGATATTGAGTCCCTTCCGGACCCGAGCTTTCTCAGACTTCTTGTTCTCTCCGCCAATCACGATTCCACCAACAATCCAATGACAACAAGATAATAAGCTTTCGAGGACAGTCTCAATTTGTTTAGCTAATTCACGGGTGGGTGCGAGGACAATGGCGAAAAGACCGCTTTCACGAGTGAACTTCTCGCCTGCAGCCATCAAATCCTTGCTCAGGTGGCTGATCCGTTGTACAATGGGTAAGAGGTAGGCCAGTGTTTTTCCGGACCCCGTTTCGGCTTGGATGAAAGCGTCTGTATCATTGTTGCAGAGCTGCTCGACAGCCTTTCGCTGCACCGCAGTGGGCGCGGTAATCCCCAGCTTGTTGAGCAGGTGGCTCGCAAGTAACGGCGATAGTCCCAATCTCGTAAACGTGGCCAACTCGTCGGTCAGCGGTACGTTCGAAGGCTCCACGGGCGTCTCGTCCACCACCGCCTCGGACTTTTGTTGAGATGTCGCGGATTTCGGATTATATGTGAACAGCGAGGATACGACCTCTCCATTTGAAGTTTTCGGTAACTTCTCGTGCTGCGCGCTTGGACGACCACCGGTGCCCTTGCCTGCATCGCGCTGGCGCGGTTTGAACTCGCCCTTCTCTCCGGTCTTTGCTCGTTTGCTTGCTCTTTCTCCTGGCAGAATCAACTCCTCATCCTCGCTGCGCACTTCTCCAAACTGTGGAATACTGTTTTTCGCAGTCCCCGCTGCTCTCTCCGCCTGCTTTCTGCGCCCATACTCGGCCGACTTCTTCGCCGTGAGTCGGTCTTTCCACGAGCCACCCTTGAAAGTCTTCTTGGGCGCAAACGTCTCGGAGGGAATTTCGAAATTCAGGAGCATGCCATCGTCGGCCATGATGACGACCTGCTATTGGCACGCGTATTCTAGCTTAGCTGTAAGATGGCGTTGAATTGATGAAGGCCGGTGATCCGGGTCGAGTCTGAGAAAATGTTCCACCACAGATGATGCCGAGCTAAGGCTATTCTGGGCTAGTGTCCACAAAGCTTAGCTCTGAGCTCTAAAACACGGACCGTCCCTTCGAGACCGAGGCTGTCTGAGACTGAATGACTGATGAAGCTTAAGATATCCTTCTCAACAACAACATCTCACAAGGAGCGCACTTGGAAATAACGCCACGACGCGTGCTTTCGCGGTCTTATGACAGGTTGCGCTGCGATGCAACTCTACAGCACAACAATTTGAGTGTTGCCAGATCTCGGCGCGCACATCAACTCTCAAAAAAATGCCAGCCGCGACAGCTCGCGCGAATCCAATGGCAAGCATTGCACGATTCGTCAGGTGGTCCAACACAAGACTTTGGCTCTCCAATAGAGTGGTCAGCTCTTCAGAATATCTTGCTTCGCAGCGTCACGTTTCCTGCCGAGCCATCCACATCTTCCGAGATGTGCCTCCTCTGCGCGAGCACCGCCGTGACCTCCTCCACAAGAGCGAGACGGTCGGCCTCGTCCCGACTATGGGCGCGCTTCACCGCGGTCACATCGATCTTGTCCGGGAGGCTGCTAAGGAGAATAGCAAGGTCTTTGTCTCGATCTATGTCAACCCGACCCAGTTTGGAGTGAACGAGGATCTGGAGAAGTACCCTCGAACATGGGACACCGACATGCAGCAGCTGAATGATCTCGAGCAAGAACTGAAAAGAGAGGGAAAGGGCACTATCCAAGCAGTCTTTGTTCCGACAACAAAGACGATGTACCCTACACTCCCGCCTGACTCGACCATCCCAGGCAACGGGTCGTTCGTCACCATCACACCCCTCGCCAACTTGCTTGAAGGGAAGAGCCGTCCCGTCTTCTTCCGTGGTGTAGCGACAGTATGCATGAAGCTCTTCAACATCGTTGAGCCCGAGCGCGTATACTTTGGGCAAAAGGATGTGCAGCAGACTGTGATCATCAAGCGCATGGTGAAGGACTTTCACAACAATACTGAAGTGCGCATAGTACCCACAGCACGCGAATCGGACGGACTTGCGATGAGCAGTCGAAACGGATATCTGGGGGAGCGGAGGCGCAAAGTCGGCGTCGTTCTATCCCAGGCGCTCAAAGCGGGCGAAGCCGCGTATCTGATGGGGAAGCGCAGCCGCGACGACGTTCTCGCTCTGGCCTGGGATGTTCTGAATCGGATGGGTATGGAGCAGGACAGTCTGCCTGAGTCAGAGAGGGTCCGATTCGAGCCTGACTACCTGTCACTTGCCGACGCGAACACGCTTGAAGAGATTCAAAGGGTGGAAGACGGCAAGGGGGCGGTATTGAGCGGCGCTATCAAGATGTTGCCGCTCGAAGTAAAAACAGAGGGTGAGAGGCTCGGAGAGGGTGAAGACGAGGTGACTGTCCGCTTGATCGACAATGTCATTCTTCAGCCTGGGGAATGACCTACGGTTGGTAATCAACATTGATCCTAACTTGAGAGCGAACGATAATAATGTGCACTGTGTGACGGCCGTCATGCGACTGATGAAGCAACTAGTTGCAAAGCTACGTAACATGACAGGTGCGAGTTCGAATCGTCACTTGTCACTGGCCCGAACCCTACAGAGGAGCACACGAAGAAGAAAAATAAAAGGAAGCCGGATCACCGTCATACCAAGCCATTGAGGCATCAGCCTCGCCGTCACTGCATCTACTTTTCAGCACGAGCGACCTTTGCGGCTGGGACCTCTTCCTCCAACGGCAGAATGCTTGGTACAGGGCCCACGGGCGTTATCTCAAATTGGTTGATCTGGCGGTGGCTCTTGGTGTAGTGGTTGCGGATATGCGTGAAATCGGTCGTCTCGCCGAATGCCGGATGGTTCCAGTACAGGTTGCGAAGCCACCTGTGAACGCGATATTAGCCTTGGGACAACTGACTGGGTACAACAAGAGACTGGTCTTACTTGTGCAACGCCGGGTAACCGGACCGAATGTCACGGATGTTGCACTTGAAGTGCTGGACGTAAACGGCGTCGAAGCGGATGATGGTCTATGAGTGGCGTTAGATGGTCTCCGGATGAAGGAACGGAGTAGACTCACAGTGAAGAGGCGAACATCCCCTTCGGTGATCTTGTCGCCCCAGTAGTACGGACCTGGCGATTTGGCCAAGTGCTCCTCTGCTCTATCCAAAGATTTGAACAGGGTCTTCACAGCATCTTCATATGCCTCCTGAGTGCTGCCGCAACAATCTAAATTAGCACGCTGTCACCGTTCTCCCTGTCCGGGATTAAGCTTAGCATACGTAGCAAAGCCCGACTTGTAGACACCATTGTTAATGTCATGATACGTCCACTCATTCGTCTCCTCAATATCTCCCTTCAGCTTCTCCGGCAGCAGCTCAACCTGCGCATACTCTTTCGGCAGCAGGTGGTCAAACGCGCGGTAGAACATGCGGATGATCTCGCTCGACTCGTTGCTGACGATGGTCTGGGCCTTCTTGTCGTACAGCGTCGGCACCGTGAAGCGGCCGCTGTAGTCCGGGTCGACCGAGAAGTAGATGTCGCGGAGATGCGTGTAATTGTGCAGGGGGTCGGGGGTGGAGTTGGCGCCTGTCATGTTGGGGGCTTCTTCGGCGGTTGGGAAGCGCCAGCCTATGGGGTGGGAACGGTCAGCTCGGAGAGATTAGATTACTCCGCCAAAATGGAACAGTCGTACCTTTTTCCAACATGTGCCAGTGGACCGAGGAGAACGAGATGATGTCTTCGAGGCCCTTAAGTTTTCTCACGATCATGGCGCGGTGCGCTGTTGAGTGTTGAGTCAGTCATAGAACGCTGACAAGGCGGGTGTTGCAACATACCCCAAGGGCACGCATATGAGACATCTATTCAATTGTCAGCAGGATCTCATATATACTCCTATGTCTCGTTGGCGACTTCGTACAAAGATGGTAGCGGTCCTTCTCGGCTGGGAACTTGGCACCAGGCTCGTTCGATATCCAGTCGCGGAACACAGATGCCTGGCGTTTGAATTGGCCAGACTTGTCGTTGGGATCCACCCAGTTCAAAATTGTATCCTTCTTGTCAGACTGTCGAAACGTTAGACAATACAGGCAGCTTTGGTGGCGTGAGCGAACTTACTCCCATTGTGGTCGTCGCGAAACTTCTCGTTTCCTGCAATGGGTTGAACTGCCTCAGTATATTTTGCGTGCGAAGAAGTGCAATATTCATGGAAGCATTCGGGCTGCCGGGCTGTCTCGAGTTATATATTATAGATCAGCAGCTCTAAGGCAAGGCACTCGCGAGGTAGGTATGCGGTCTTTGATGACGTGAAGTCACGCTAAGCTTTGGAATCGTCATTAATTTAGCTGTCATTTCGCTCTCGCGCTACACTATTACGCCACTGCGTCGGGCCCCCTTCAACTCTTTCTTTTTCCACGATTCATCAAATACGCTGGGAGCTCCAGAGGCGGCACATCATAGTCCTCGGCCCCGTCAACCTGTACCAGCGGGCTGGCTGGGACCTTAGGCTTTTTCACCTCATCGAAGAACGCGGTCAAGGCATTCCGATTGCTACAAAAACTCTTGAGAGACTTCACAATTCCCTCTAGCGAGTGAGTGTCGCTTCTCTTCGGCCCACCGATCCCGGTGTTGAGCGCGAGACGGTTCGGGAACAAGAGGAAGTCGCTCGTGTCATCGTTGGAGATTTGCACGAGGAGCAGACCGGACTTGTGCACGAACTGGGTGTACCTATAGTCGGGGTTGCCCCACGAGTACTTCACTTCCAGGTTCGAAGGGAAGCTGCTACCCGCTTCGAGATCGAGCACGAAGTCTAACTTTCGCAAAATGGCTTTGTGGTAGCTGTCTGTGTCCCGGTTCGATCGGGGAGGCATTCCTAGCGGGTCAACCTGCGGCGTCGACAGCATCCCTGATGGCGGACGCACCGCAAGCTTTACCGATAGAACTTGGTCCAATGGATGCAGCTCTTGCAACTTGCAAGCCTCTCGCAGAGGCAGCTGTACCAGCCTCAAGCCATGGATCTCAGCAAGAGAGCTCCATCTTGTGACAGATTCGCGAACGAGCTTAGCTATGGTGCAGGTCCAGTCAAGATGAATATGGTAGCAGTTGACGGGAGAGTGGATCCGATCAAAGTGCAGGTTGACAATTTCGAGCCGATTGGACTTCTTCTGCGGATCAACGTTGTACTGAATCTTCTGGCTTAGCAGCACTTCCTTCCTCTCTCTCTTGTCCGTCTCTGCCAGTCTTGAAGTTGAGACCGCTTTGTGTGAAGAGTCCGAGTCCAACATGCTCGGCCGCATGGCTGGCGATTGCTTCACCTCCGCAACTGGCGTGGAAGGCACGGTGCGTGCAAGACCGGAAAACAGACCAGCTGTATCCGGGTAGTTCGCGGTGCGGCAGGCAGCCTTGATCTGGTAAAAGTAGTTCCCATCACGGAACTCGTGTCTTCCTCGCACGTGCGTGAAGACCTCACGCTCCATCAGCTGGTTTCCCAGAGCGACGGCGTCTTCGCGAGTGGCCAAGTCCTTGAACACTCGCAACAACCAGTTGGTCATCTCGTCGCCTCTGAAGCACTTGTAATGCAGCCGCGTGAACCAACGTCTATCTTTGACCTCAACCCCATCTGGTGGCGGATTTTGAAGGTGGTTCACCAGCTTGGCAAGGTCGAAATTGCTGCTGTGATACATCTCAGACTCGGCGAAGAGCTTTGAATTCTCTTCTCCGTTCGGCTGTTCCCCTGACAGACTCGGTCCATAAGCACTGACAATGGCGCTAGGATCGCGCGTCTGGTATTCGATCGCTAGCGGGTTGGGATCTCTATCACGCATGCCTCCCGTCTTCGGCTTGATCATTGATGTTTGATGGCGCAATTCCTCAACCGTGAAGAATCGATGCCGCTGCCAAAGCTGGGTCAATTTTTGAATGCCTTCAAGATGCTTCTCCTCGTCCGACAGGTCTTTGGCTCTATAGATGGCTTGAGTGTTCATTCTTGAAGGCTCGACTGGGATGAGGGCGAATCTCATTCTAGAAAACCCGCACCCGTCAGCCAGCATAGTAGGGTTCACTGTTTGATCGTCCAATGGACTCCAATCCGTGATGGGGTGCCGCAAGTTGAGATTCACGGCGCTGAGTCGCTCCTTTTTCGCCCCGACAGGCTTGGTAAAGCAGCGGTATTCCATCACCGACCCCTCATCTCCCTCTTGCTTGGATTCCTCGCCTTCGTGTTGAAGCTCGGTAATCTGGACTTCAAAATCCGACACTGCACGCAGGTCATGATAAACCTTTCCAAGGGAAAGGAACGTGCGGTTGATATCTTCGGAAGGCATTTGTGCTCTGGTCAGCTTGCGGATCGGGATGATCTGGAAGCCAGCTGCCAGACGCGTAGCCACTAGTTGCACCATAGCGTGGTGAGCTGCATTGTTCTGCGACTCTGGACTCGGTATACCAACCACGCGCCGAACACGCGTCGTGGAGAGCTGCTCCAGCTCGGCAAGTCCCTTCTTCTTCTTGCTCGCAATGAGAGGTAGAGATGCTGGTGTGCACATTGAGTCCCACTTGAATATGGTTGAGCTGACGGGCTTCATGATCGCATTTTCCCACCTTTGATAGTCGCTTGCTTCACGGATGTTGTTCTCAAGAGGTTGGCAGGGTTTCTTGATCAGTGTCCAGGGTAGGAGCCGCTCACCATCATCGTCCGCCGCCCGGTTCAAGGAAGTCGCCAGTGACCCAACTCTTTCCCTTGGTGTGTGCGAAGTGCTTTCAGTGCTGGAGCCGTGAGCATTGTCCTGCATAACTGCCCTCTCGACAACGGAGGCCGGGTCATGCGAGTCATGCGAGTGATCAACCTGATTTGAGTCTTGCGAATGTTCATTTTGTCCGCTGTTAAAGGTGATGGGCTTGCTGCTGGCCGGGCTTTGGGCGGTGGGACTGCTGACCACGCTAAGCTGAGATGGTCTTTTGCGAATAGTGTCGCGTAGCTGCGTTGCAAGACCGGTTGGAGGTTCCTCTTCCGCTTGTGCCGTCACCGTCGGACCTTCCTTTGCTTGCTCCGCAGGCTTTGTGAACAGCGTGGTGCTTGCAACACCTTGACCTGGAGCAAGTCCGCGTGGGCCTACACTTATCTTTCTTGAATTGTTTTGCATGAGTGGATGAGGTGGTAGACCCTTTCGGGCTGACTTGTTGGTAGATTGTACACCAATCGATGGAGTTCGGTGTGCCACGGGCTTTTTGCTAGGAGTATTGGTAGGTCGTGGGTAGGTCGCAGGGACTGATGACTTCGGCTGGTTTGCTGCGCTCGTCCGGAGTGCTGTGGTGTCTTTGATTGACTGAAGGGTATGCGGGTTTTGAGCAGCAGTGTCGGAGAAAATATCGTCATCAAATCCGTCATGCGCCTCGGCGTCCTGCCCGATGTCCAAATGTCGTATCGCCGGAAGACCAGCATCCTCTCCACAGTCTGGCATCAACCATTTCAAGCCATTTTTACGAAAGTTCCAGTAAGAAATGTTGACCCAGTGAGGCCATGTAAACTCTGTCTTTCCGTTGCGCTGATATTGAAAAAGTGGCGCCGCATGCATGGGATGGGGCGAAAGAGCTACAATGTCGACGCCTACGCTCGTGCCCCTCAAAATCTCAGTCGTGCGCAGAAGTAACTTGTAATCCACTTCGAAACGACCGGCGCCTGCGGTGATCGTCATGATATTCTTCCCGTTGCTACCGAGAGGAGGGTCGAGACTTTCGTCCGCGAAATCCATCGCCGCGAGATGAATCGCCTCAAGCATGTTACCCTGAGCTGCCGGCTCGACCATCTGAGGAAGATCGGGCCCGTGGAAGACTTGCTTCAGTCGTTGTAAGAGCTCTCCCCACTTGCTATTCGGAACGTCGACGGCCACGACGTGCAAGAAGTCTTCCATTTTCGGCGCCTCGTCACCTGGAGTGTCTGAGAAGCTGTATCGTCTGCCGAAAAGTACGACGGAAACAGAGTGTTTTGTCCTGAGGCGATCCCATCGCTGGAAAAGCTCAGTCAAAAATCCTTGAAGGAGATGCTCAAACATGAGGCTGCCGTTGCTCCAGTATTCCAGCATTTCTCGCGATAGCTGAATCAGTATGGTAAAGCGAGCGCTCAGGCTTCGAAATATCAACTTCGTTCGGGGATGCGAGATGAAGGCTGAGTCCACCTTTGTCGAGGAATCTCTGTTCTCACCAACGTATAGGGACTGAACTGTGGCTGCTGGAGAGCCGAGATAACTTAGCTCTTGCCCGCCGCTGAGGACGCTACCTTCAAGCTGCGCTTTGATCTGCCACATGTCGGCCCGTGAGAGATGTTGGTCCTGAAAGGTGAGTTTGACCCACGTCGCCGTCGCGGGCTCGACATCTTCAATGAGCCGGACTCTGCCCTGTGAGCGATTGTCGAACCCGAAGCGCTCGGCTACGGATATATGTACTGATATCTCATCGGACTTGTTGGAGGGAATGGAAGCACGAATGCACAGTGTCTTCGAACCAGTCCCGCTCAAGTAAGCGCATTGTCCTGGTTTAAGTAAGCTTGTGCCGCACAAAACCTCTTCACTTGACAAGATGTCATCGTGCAAGATGATCAGGCAAGCCTTGCTCTTCTGTCCACCCGTCATTGCAAAACAAAAGAGATTCACTCAGAGCGCCTGCGTCTTCTCATGTTAGTGATGCCGTTGTTCTCTTCGTCAAAACCAGAAGGTGGCGGTGGCTGGCAGTGGCTGGCTCGGGTTCTGTCCACCGTACAGAGATGTGTCCCGCAAACTACATCAAGGACTCTGATTGAAGTGTTGAGGTTCAGCGCCTCGAATGGAAGATGAAGTGAGCGCGCACGTGACGCGCCAACCAACGCTCCGTCAATGCAGTGCTCAAACACACGCACCGTGCAGCATTCAACGCCGCGTCTCGGCGCCCCAACCGCCCTCACGCGCGGAGCACCTTGAAGGTAGTACCTTAGTCGCACTGTCAGGCACAGGAAATCGCCCAAGATGCGCACAACCGCCTCTATCCTCTTCGCCACCCTGGCATCTTACGTTTTGGCCCATGGCGACCATGAACAGCAACCGCTCTCCCCCGACGCCGACTGGGCGACCCGGCACATGGCCGAAGAGCACCACATTACCTCCTTCGACGCAGGCTCCTTCTTCAACCTGCACGACTACGACGGCACGAACGAGTGGACGCCCGAGGACCTGCTCAAGACGTACGGGCTGAAGGATGAGTCGGCGAACCACATCTCCAAGCGTGACAAGGACGAGGCTGTGAGGAAGGCCATTGAGCTGTTCGACACGGACAAGAGCGGGACGGTGTCGTTCGCCGAGTTCGTCATGGGCGATGTGAAGGGGATCAAGCTGCCTGACTTCGGTATGCTCTGTCAGAAAGCAAAAGAGCAAATCCTCCCTAAGGCACGAGGTATCCAGCTGACACAGCTCTCCAGGCTACGGCCCTGGCCACCACGGCGACGACGAGTACGAGTACGAGATCCACCACTTCGAAAAGTACCATGACGAGAACACGCGCGAGGAGGACCTCGTGCACCCGGAGGACATTGAGCACTTCCGCAAGCACGAGGAGATGGAGCGCGCGCAGGAGGCGCAGGAGGCGCAGGACCGGCTCGCTATCGTCGAGGCGAACATCCCGGGGAAGTTTCGGCGAGGATGAGGAGGGGTTTTGGTGGGGCTGGGATAGAGATGGCATGAAGGATTGGGTACAAAGGGAGGATAGGGCGGCGGTTTTGCGGAGACTAAAGAGCGATAGGTGGTTTTACTTTGGCGCAGCGGTATTGGCGTGGGGGCGCTTTTGGGCGTTTGCGGAGGCGTTTCGTGAGGAACTGCTGGCGAGGGTGCTGGCCTGGTCGATGGTGCTGCTCGCCTTTTGGGTGATGTGCATGTTTTAACGTATAGGGACGAGGGGCAGTGACGGAGCAGGCATCCGTCCGCTCTCAGAAACGCGTCTTGATTGGACCAAGACCACGAGCTGTATCATGTGTGGGAAACACAGACTTTTGCCATTAGTGTACCATTTACCACATGCCTGCTACAGCCATATCATCTTTCATCCCCCTTGTTCATCGCCTCTACCGTCGTCCGATTGCCATAGTCCTGCGTCGGCCACCCTGCACTCCAAGGCCGCGTGTCACTCCACTCGGATACCGCAAACTCGTTGACGGGCGTATGCTGGTGCACTGTCGACTCCACCATAATCTCCAGGCGCGTGGGCGTGGTCGGCGTTAGCTCCTCTTCGTCGTCACCCTGTTGTCGACGCATGGCCTCAGAGTAACTGCGGCCACGACCTTTGTGCTCGTCTCCCAAAATATGCTCGCTCGAGTGGCTGGACCCCGTGCGCTGGATCGAGCTGTTGCCGTTGAGCTCGACGATGTGAGCGTCCGAGTCGCTCTTGTAGGTGCCCAGTTCGTACGTGTGCGGGTCGAATTCCTCGTCGAGCGTCATGCCGAGTGTGTCCAGCTTCTTGTCCTTGCGCCTGCGGGAGCTGTGGTTGGTGTAGGTGTGGTCCTTGCCTGCGTGGGGGTCTTTGGGCGGGAAGTTGCGGCTCCAGAAAACTCTCGTGAAGACTGGAAAGGGAGTTAGCAACCAGACCGGGGAGGGCGGAAGGGGCAGCCTTGCAAGGTTTGATAACGGCGCAGTTCACAGCAATAATACCGGCAATGGTTTCTCTCACACCTGAGAATAGATTTAGCATAGCTTCACAACTTGATCTCGCAAGGTCAACTTTACCCCATCGGTTGATGGTGAGTGCAGAGGGCTCATCCAGAAGCGTCATGACCAGACGTGTGACCGCAGCGCCAATGACAAACAACCCCGAAGAGAGCAATAGGTACAAGACAAGCTTCCGCTTTAGCGGAGCCCTCAAGGTCCACAGCAGGGGAAGAGGAATGGCAAGAATGGCCGCGTCCGTTGTGACATTGAGAGCCGTCGAGACGTAGAAGTTCTGCGGCTTGAACTCGCACATGTATCCGGGGCTGGGCAAGACTTGCCAGTTGCGGTGGGTGGGATAGCAGCCCAGAGTGATGGTGAGGAACACGGCCAGCCAGGTGACCGAGATGACGATGAACATGACCTTGACGAACCATTGCTGCTTCAAGCCGAACGTGAGGCGCTTGTAGAAGAAGAGCATCTGAGCCTTGAGGCCCCACACAAGGCCGGTGTAGGTATACCTTTGCCGTCCGTTAGCATCCATCGAGCAATACTGGAGTTTCTAGTTGCTTTACCACGCTAACAACTGCATTCTAGATCCGACCTCTATCTTCCATCGCTGGTGTTCGGTCATCTGCTCGAGCTGCTCGACTGGAAAGTCCAGATTCGTTCCCCAATTGTAACATATTGTAACTGTTACTGCATCCACGTTGTAGCAGCAGAACACGACTAGTGCCATGTAATCATCGCCCTGCAGGCCACGAACGCCCACTGCTCGTAATCTCACAAGGAATCGAAGCGAGAATATGAGCACCCCCACGCCGAAGAGCCCCCACACTTCCTTAAGGTATGTGGGATCATGGTACGGCTGGGTACTCATGGTTCGAGATGTAACCAGGTTCGAGATGTGACCAGGTTCGAGATGTGACCAGGTTCGAGATGTGACCAGGGTATGAGATGAGAGGCAAGGGGAGACTCAAGCGAAGGTGGAGGCGCCAAAAAAGGCCGTAGGAGAGGTCACGCGGAGGTGAAAAAGAGCGAAGGCGAAAAAGAATGAACGAAGCTTGAAAAACTTACCGAGTTAAGGTCAGGAATCAGCTGTCAGACATTCTTTCCATGCGACCGCCGCTAAAGGTGATCGTGCGCCTTTTTGGACACCATCACGACGACGTTTCCTCCAACCTAGACTTGCTGCCGAGCCGTTGGTATACTGACTCGAGGTCAAGCCGTGTGTTATCGAAGTCGGAAATTCAAGCCACTGCCACATCAATTTTCGACCGAACGGGAGCGCCTTCGGAAGCAGAACCCGACAACATTTACAAGTGCTGACCGCTGGCCGAGAAGCGCCGCAGTCATGCAGCCACTACAGCGCAGCAACAAGACTTTTTGGGCACCATCCATTCAACTTTCAGATCGGGCAGAATCTCGGCCCCATGAAGTAGCTTGAAAGTAGCAACCACTCGGGACTCTTTCGAGACGGGGTTCCCCGCCAACCAGGTTGGATATGGTTTCACGCAGTAGTGCCAGGTGCAGGTGTGCTCAGCTGCAAGCCGCTGTGCTGATCATCCAAAGTGTCGAAAAGGCAGCTTACCGCGCAAAGCACCCCCTTGGACAAGTTAGTAGTGAGGCAGGGAATGCAGGATGGTGAGCCCCCTTTACCCAGTCTTGTCCACATCGAGACCGCTGGCACAGGGCCGACTGCGTTCGGGGTGCTTCGCACGCGAGTCGAAAATCCTTGCTGCCCAATGATGTACATCGCAGAGCATTTCTCCATGGAGGGGGTCTGAATGATTCAAGCCGGTTCACCAAAAAGGGTCTTTTCTCTTCCGCCCGTCTCGGCAACAAGAAAGCAACGTGAAACGACGCTCAAAATTCAGTTTCTGGCACGTCTCGTCCCTTCTGAGACTTGCGTAGGAAGTGGAAAACAAAGAGGCTCAGGGCGGCCAGGGGGGGAGCGTACGTGTTGAGAGTCGAGGAGGGCAGTTGGGTTGTTTGACGAAACAGCACAGACAGGGTTGAGGCGAGGTTAGCGCCCGCATCGACGCAGATCTCGTTCATCCCGCCCTCCCAGCTGCCCGGTCGAATGCGGAGTGTGGCGCTCGCATGACTGTACTGCATCGTGAAGAAGATAAATCGCCATCTGCTGAAGTCGATGGACGCCGGCGTGGCTGCGATGGTTGATACCTACCAGAAGAACCACAGTATGTCGCTGCTGAGGCAACGCCAACTCTTCAACGACTGTGGACTCGGTCCAGACTCGGCCTTGGCTCGTAGCGCCAAGTTATCACGTGGCTGTCAGACTTTCACGCCCACTCGGCAGACCTGCCGCAAAATCGAACTCCATCTGCGCAGAGAAGGTAATTTCCTCGCTGCAGTACGGCAACCATGTCAGTCCGCAAGCGTAATGAGTTTCTGGACGCTAGCGATAGCGAAGAAGATGTTGGCGGAGGCTACGATTCCGACGCGATTGAGGAGAGCAAGGGAGCGCTAGCTGGACGCGACAGCAAGAGACGAAAAGTTCAGGCAGCGTCGGACGAGGAATCGCTGGGTGACGCGACAGACGGCGAGGAAGAGGATGTCCCTCCGACCCAGACACAGAATGAAGCTGTGAGCGATCCGCGATTTGCGTTTGCGCCGGAAGACTTCGAAGAGGACGAGACCGAGCCTGCCGTCCTATCGAACCTCAAGGCCTCAACGCCCAAACAGGCTGAGAAAGCGCAAAAGGCCGCGCGCAGAAGCGGTGTCGTTTACATTTCCCGCGTCCCTCCCTTCATGAAACCGCAAACGCTACGACATTTCCTCTCACCCCACGCGCCGAAAGGTCTCGGCCGCATCTTCCTCACGCCTGAAGACCCTGCGGCACACAGCCGGCGAGTAAAGAGCGGCGGCAACAAGAAGAAGTCTTTCACCGACGGCTGGGTGGAGTTCACCTCGAAGCGCGAGGCACAGGATGCCGCGGAGGCGCTGAATGGCAACATCATTGGAGGCCGGAAAGGCAATTTCTATCATGATGACCTATGGAATATGAAGTATTTGAAAGGGTTCAAGTGGAGCCATTTGACAGAGCAGATTGCGAGTGAGAATGCGGAACGGGCGGCGAGGATGCGGGAGGAGGTGCGGAAGACGCGGAAGGAGAACAAGGCGTTCGTGGAGGATGTGGAGAGGGGGAAGATGCTTGAGGGTGTGGAGGCGACGAGGAAGGCAAGAGAGGGTCGTGGAGAAGATCAATCGGCGGCGCCCCAGGCTGGGAGACGGGAGTATAAGTTTGAACAAAAGAAGGCCCAGGCGTCGCGGAAGAAGGATGGTAAGCTTTCTGAGCAGGCTAGCAGGGTGTCCAAGATGATCTTCTGAACGAGCGTGCTTGGCAAATAGTGCCGCGAGCGATACCAAATACCCATTTGGTGCCAGCGAGAGATTTCCCATCCCATTAATCGATCTTCAGAGTTTAATCCAATTCTCCTTCGGTGGAAGCTGTCGATGAAGCGGACCGCTAGAAAGCCAGTTCACCGTCGTCCATCGGCTGCTGTTGTGTGGATTCACTTCCGAAGGAGGCTACAGCACAACCCAGGAGTAATTCAACCTTGAAGCACACGAACCGGTGGGAGGTATAAAGAGTACCTAGCTAGTAGGATCGCACGAGTCCTTATTTTGTCTGAAATTGCAAGAGAGTGTCAAGCAAGCTCGTGATTTTATTCCTTCCACCTAATCTGTGGTTTCCTCCAAATGTGGAAAGAGGGGTCTTGAAACCGCCACTTCAACCCTTCCAACAAAACATCAATTTGGCAACAACGCCAATCACTCAAAGACAAAGACAACCAAAAGTAGCCTCCCGGATTCTGATCACAAACGATGTCAAGACCTCGAAAATCAAAAGACCCAAATAGAGGCGATCCCCTGGCCCGCGCCCTCCGCGCCTGGCTCCTCGAAAACGCCTCCCAAAACGGACATCCCATTGACACCGACCGCATCAACGACCGCCTCAAAACCCTCCGCGTCCCCTACACCGTCTACGGCACCCTGATCCTCCTTCCCGCACGCGCCGTGACCTCCTGGAGACAACAGATTCCCAACGAGAAGCCCCCGGACCTCACGCCCCTCTACCACCACCTCAACGCCCACCTCAAAACCACCCACATCGCGACCACCCACCCGATCCCCCTCACGACCCCGAATTCC
>JAWXCT010000175.1:83527-94035 GCA_034509035.1 Saxispiralis lemnorum
CGGATGGGTGTTGGGGGGCGGGTGGGAAATGTTGTTTTGGTTGAGGGTGGTCTTTTGCGCTGTGGTTTCGTTTTCTGTTGGAATGAAGGATGAGGGATGTCGGACTTTTTGGAATGGAGGAGGCCCATTGATACGGGGAGTCGACGTTGATACATCCATGAGGCTTGCTAACCCGACGGGCTGCTGCTGACGGTCGTGCGCTCTTGTATCCAACCCTGAGTTGGAGATACCCGTGCTTTGAGGAAGCACTGTATTGTTGCCTGCCGATTCGTCTGCTATTTGCCCGCTGCTGACAGCAAGCGATACGACGCAGTCAATTACTCTGTCCTCCATCTTTGCATCTAGGCATGCACACTGTTGCCGGTGGCGTGCGCACTGATGTCTCCCTGAAAACAGATTCCAAAAGTTCGAAGAAATACTATCATGCGGTCTGCATTACGAGCAGTAAGCTACATCAAGCTCAGGCGGGGAGAAGGTAACTCTATACGCATCTCACCTTTACGGTATTGTTTCTGTCTGTCGCCGTCGTTGCGCGCACTAAAAGATTACTGCGGAAACTTACAAATTTGAAACGTGAATCGAGAGCCGACTACGGGGTATGACCCGACCTGAAGTTGAAATGAAGAGGGGCCACTCTTTCCCTACTCAGCCGTAAATTTCTATACTGCACCAAAGTCTTTTTCCAAGGATTTCGCACGCCCCAGGCGCCAGCAAGGGCGCACAAAGCAAAAAGCTCGAGAGGTATCGATCGACGGGGAAAGGGTGCATGGTGGCCTGTCCAGAAGATTCTGACTGCATCTCCCCGTTGAGCAATGAACGTGAAGACTCGCCGCAGAGTGGCAGCTGCAACGTGGGATGCTGCTATGCTTCCTCGAGCTCGTCCGGAACATCGCTGGTCGTCAGCTCGGCCGGAAAGGCGCGCATTCCGGTCACAATCTTTTTCCAATCCATTCCAGACTGCCAGGCCGTTTCGTCACTGCGATGCGCGCTCGAGAAGGCCGTAATGCTCCAACCGCCGGACCGTGCCGTGTCGACATTCGGACCCCTTGGCCCCGCGTCGACACCATTTGCGATGAGCAATTCCGCGATCTCCACGTGTCGGTGTGAGCTGAACCGTGGTGCAAAGTGGTGCTGTCTTTATTCTTGACACTCACGCCAGCTTGGCAAGACAACAGCCCTCGTACGATCTCTATGCGGCCCATCAGACAGGCCAAAGAAAACGCCACCAGTCCATACTTATCCAGCAAGGTCTAGCTACATTCCCCCTGAACGAGCCGGACGGCAGCTGTGATACGACCCGCAGCACAAGCACCGTGAACGGGAGTGTGACCACTGGTCATCTGAAGGTCAATTTTGGCCCCCGCGATCAGAAGACTCGCTTTGGCTTCGGTGTGTCCGTCTGTTGCCGCCCATTTTTCCTATCCCTTTGTCAAACAGACGGCCTGACAGCTCTTGGCGCAGCTCCGGCGGCTTGCCATCGAGCCCTCGCTGTAGCTCAAGTGCTGGAAACTTTTCAATGTCCTCTCGTACATCTTCATGGCAAATGCGGTACACGGCAAGGCTGCCTGCGCTGGGAGAGTCTCGTCCAGCCCCAAAGGCTTCGCGAACGTCTTCTTCTTTGCGGCTGACCACAAGCAATCGAGCATTGTCATCGATTACGTGGGAACGCATTGGCTGCAGGATTGAAGCTCGGCTGAGAGTGATCCGCTGTTGGATCCTGTCCTCATACTCGTGGCATTTATCAGAGCCGCCCATGACGTTGACCGAGCCTGGGTAGGCTTTCAGGACTCCGACAAGGACTGCCATCAGTTCCGCGCGGGTGGCTTCGTCGCTTTGACTTCTGTCTCGCCTTCTCAACCAGTTAATATACATGAGGCCGGCGTGAGAGACTTTGCAGCACACTCGAGCGAAAAATGTTCGTTGGATTCCTCAGTAGGTCGCCGGCGGATGAGCAGAACTAGGAGAGCACGAGTTCAGACTCTTCCTGCTCTAGACACAATCGCGGCTGTTATGACCCACATACCACAACCCGCAGGCGCGTGCAGCCACAGCGTAGTGTGCGTAGTGCGGGAGGACCCCCAGCCATGACACGCGGGCATGTCGAAGATGCATTGGCAGGTGGCCAAGGTCGACCGGCAATGTGCTGCTCGTAGATGACTCGCACTAGTCGCGCCGAGCCAAGCTAGGACAGCAGCGTCACCATATCATGCCCTGGACTCGATGGGCGCCAGCTCCATTAGACTACGCATCATGTTCCCTCTAAACCTCACTTGACTTGCTTCCAAAAAGACGTTTTGTCTGACTAACCGCCCGGTTCTCGCATCAGTCTGTCTTGCGCGGCCGACCATGTGTGCTTTTGTAGGTGCCGATCGATAGCCTCGAGCGACTCGTGAATGCATTGCAGCTTCTCTCTGATGCGCTTTTGCCGTTTCTGGCGAGAGGATCATCTTGCGTCGGTCGTGGCTGACTTCCCTTCTTCTCGTCGAAGCTGGCGCTCCATTTTTCAAAGAGGTGCCGTGGATGCTTGAAGCGGGTCTGCAGCTACTGAGAAGTCGAGCCGTAGAGTCGGGCGGCGTCCACACAATGGAAATCAGCTACACAGGCTTATCAACGTTAGGGGTTCTCCGAATGTCGCGTTGCGTGATTCAAGCAGAGACGAAAGCCCAAAGAGGATAGAGCGAGAGCTCAAGGAAAGGGTGGAGCGCAGACTCAGTAGGGCTCAGGACTACTCACAAGCAGGTTTTGATATTGACGCTGCGCCTCCGGAAGATTCAGCTCAGCTCAGCTCAGGCTGACGCGGGAACCAAGCGTCACAAATCCGGGCGTGCAGGTGGCCGGGAGAGAAGCTGGTGCCTTCTATGTTATACATGCTCATCTGTCCAAATACAGTTGTCGCGCTCACTTCTCGGGTATAGCGCTTTCTATACGGCGATCCCACGCCTCTTCCATCCTCCAGGACCCCTCCAGGCCCAAAGCCATAAACCACAAGCTATCCAGACGCTCACGGCCATTGCCCAGAAAGTCGGCGCATAGCACAGGCTGCCGTAGCAAAGCACATCGCCACCCTTATCGCCACCTTCGCCGCTCCGTGAAGCTGCCCACTGGTACACGGCCCCGTACGCAACGCTCCAGACCGTAGCCCCGACCGCCGGCATCGTGGCCACGATTGCCCAGTTGGTGCCGAAGTTCTCGACGCCCCAAATCACGCTGACGCAGATGGGTACTAAGCTGAAGACCGCACCGTACCCGGTTCCAACCAGACTGGACACAACGGCGAAGAGAGAGGGGTAGTGCTGCACCAGTGTCGAAGCGAGCAGGACTTGGCCGACCGAGAGCAAGAGAGTAGAACCCAGGAGAAGGGTGAGACGGGATATTTCCGGGCGGTTCGACGATGATGACAGACGGACCGTGTCTGAAGGGGCGAACAGGTCGGCGAGAGTGCCAGTGAGGATGCGGGCTATCGTTGAGGTCAGCGCCACCAAGGAGACATGTGTCGCTGCATTCGTTTGCGGAGCTGTGTATGGTGGGTAGAGCGTGCCGATGATGGTGCCCAAATTGTTGATGAAGGCTTCGCCGGGCCCAGTGACGAGGAAGAAACCGGCAGCAAGCCACCACATGGTCCTGTCGGAGAGGAACCGCCGTGTCTCGGCATTCAGTAACCAAGTCTTCTTCGCGCTCTCAGCTTCCCGCTTCTGTCTCTTTGCTGCTTGTGCGCTGTGCATGTCGGAGATCTCAGAGGCGCTCAGTCGACGTTGAGATTCTCCGTTGCTTCGAAGTGTCCCAACGCTGCCGTAGTTTGCGCTGTTGCTCATGTGCTGGAAATAGTCGCTGTCCTCCAGCAGACCGCTGCGCTCCATCTGCGAGACGGCCTCGTCGATAAGCTCGTCTTCGCCCACTACGCGCAAAGCAAAGAACCCGACCACGCCTAGCGCAAGCAACATGCCTCCAAGGAACAGGAAATATCTGTGCACATCCACATCTCCTTTCCGTCCATCCGGTGTACGCTCGTAAAGCAGGTTGCTCCCAATCTGAGATTGCCACATGCCGCTCAACCCGAAACACGCGATAGGCAGTGCCAACGCGATGCCCTTGTACTTCCCACGCCCAAAGTTCTTCGCGCATGTCGTGACCGCGGAGAGGTACATGCAACTCGTACCACCGCCCACGCCCACAAAGGCCAGCACCATGACCGAATACGGCCAGCCATTTCCACCAACCTCGGGCGACGGGCCGCTCTTGTACACGAACGCCGCCAGCAAGTATCCAAACCCGAAGAACAATCCTGACAGCAAAGATGGCACACCAGGTCCATATCGGTCACACAGCAGGCCAAACAACGGCACTGGCAGGTACATGGCCAGTTCCGCGGTGATACTGACGCCATTGACCTGCAACTGGCTGTAGTGAAGCCGTCGCTGGAAGAGTGGCGCGTAGAGCGAGTAGGCCGTGATGCTGCCCGCGCCCAAGCAGTTAATGATTGCCCATACGAAGCTGAGATACCGTATGACTTCTCTTCTCATCCGTCGTCGGTCCTGATCCACGATCCCCTCCGCAACGTCCGAGAAGAAGCTACCCGCAATGCTGTGGTCCTCGCTCTGGCGGCTCGAGGGGCGCGATGGTGAGGCCTCGGGGGCGAGAAGGGGGCGCCCGCCGGGCTTGTATTCGATCTTGCCGATGTTCGAGGCATCGTTGCGAGGGTCCGACGTCTGATTGCCATTGGTTGTGGAGGGATTGTTCGAGGAGCTGGACCTGCGGGAGGGCATGACGGCGTAGGTTGAGAGTGAGGAGAAGAACGGAGGGCTATCTGTCGTTCATACCGGACGGTGACAAGTCTGGCCTACCAATAATGTACAAGGATGGAAGAGCTGCGTAATCAATGTGTCGAGAAGGGAACAAGGTAGGGAAAGAGGAACGAAAGACGTGATGGTCGAGCTCGTCGAAGCTCGAGTCAGGATGTCGTGCGCGGGGAGATCCTCGGCGAGAATCTGATCAGCAGCAGATGACGACGGGAGCATCAGCGCACGCATGCAGCGCCACCCGAGTGAGACGCAAAGCTCCCATACGTATTTGTCTACGAAACCTGCTGAGAGCGCGTGCGCACGCACAACCGAAAGGTAAAGACGCACATCGCCAGTAAAAAGCAGGCCGTGGTTGCTTGAAAGCAGCTTGCCGCACCAAAGTTCCCACGTGGAAGCGAAAGATGGGCGACGATGTCATCGTCGACAGCAGCTGAAGCAGATCGGATCGAACAACTCCTGGCCCAGACCGACCAAGCGATCCGAGCAGACCGCCTACCTACCGCGGCCGAGCTCTTGCGGCAAGCGTCCAAAGTCGATTCAAACGATGCGCGGATCGAACAACGCTGGCTGGCCCTCCAGCAGCATGAAGCCGGGGGCAACGTCGTTGGCCTCCTCCGCGACTACTTGAGCAATCCGAGCGACGAGAGCGGATCCAAAGCCCTGCAAACTGTGAAGACGAAGCAACTCACGCCAAACGATTCGATCGAGGCGCTGGACTTGCTGCTGCAAGCTCGTGACGACGTAGCCACCCTTGCAGACGCGCTCACCGGCAGCCTCGTATCACGCAATCTCCCCGCCCGCAAGAGTCTCGCTGCCAGGCTCTCCTCCCATGCCACTGAGACATTCAAGCTTCTCTTCCACCGGGGACCAGAAGCCTTCAGCGCTCTCGCCGCTCTGCCGGTGGAAGACGCCGCATGGGGCTCGAAAGAGGCCCAGATTACTACGCAGAAGGATCTGTTTCGCCTGGGTGTTGCCACGTTGATCGAGGCTGGAGCTGACAGGCTGGAGATGGTGATGAAGTGCGTTGCTCGTCTGCTGGCCGTCGTCCCCAACACTGTAGCCCCCATTGTGGATGCCGAAATTTTCAGCTCCATCCTTTCGTGCCTTGACATCCGCACGCCAACTTCCCTGCGCAGCCAGACCATGCTTGCTACGTCCAAGTTCCTTGAAGCAACGAAAGAGCGAGGTGAGGCCATGTTTTCGGATTTCATCACCGAAAAGGCGACCAGGCAAACAAACGATGATCTGATCGACGCTTTCTCTGCTGCGGCTGCTGTCTTTCCGGTGATTCCTGCTGTCACTGCTCGGCTGTTCCTCGTCGATGGGTTCGTCCAGCAGCTGGTGCCTAATCTGGAGAAGAACTGGGATGAGGGAGAAAAGGGGAAAAGGTAAGTGCGTCGGGTCCCGCCAAATGCCTGATGGGTTGTACTGGCTAATGAAGAACAGAAAGAGCTTGACGCTCGAGACTGCGGCTTTGGAGCTTCTTAGCGCAGCTTGTGTGGACAAAAATTGCCGTGAAGCTATCAAGCGCTACTGCTCTCACTGGCTTGAGAATCTCATGGAAGAACGTGAGGGCACACACAAGGCGTTGGCGGCTCTTGTACTCGCAAAAATCAGTGAAGAATCTGCGGATGATATCACGTCGAAATTGGAACAGCTCGTTCTCACTGGCGATGCTGAGAAAGACCAAGCGATCGAAGGTCTGGCCTACACCTCACTGCAGGCCAAGGTCCGAGAAGAGATTGTAGGGAATCCAGAGCTTCTGAAGCGACTTGTGGCAGCGCTGAAGGATAGACCTGCCGTTAGCTTCGGCTGTCTGACGGTTTTTTCCAACATCACAGGCTATCGGCCTTCGATGACGGAGGAGCAAAAGAAGATGTTGCAGCTGAAAGCCTACGCCAACTCCTCAAAGCCTGATCCGGACGACCCTCTGGAAGATGATGCCCAGGTCACACCACGCTGTCGCAAAGTCCTCGATGCCGACATTGTCGGCAGTCTGATCGCCTGCTGCCGCCAGACGACCTCGCCCACAAATGTTGCCCTCGTCGTTCGCATCCTTCTCTCTCTGGCGCAAGAACAGCAGCACCGCCCCAAAATGGCCCAGCAAGGCGCGCCGAAGCTTCTCCTGCAAATCCGCGACCGCATCGCAATGACAGACAAATCGTCGCCGGAAGCGTCAGCCATCGAACGTGACACTTCTCACGCTCTCGCGCGCCTTCTCATCTCGGTCAACCCGTCGCACATCTTCAGCGCAGGACTCCCTGCGACTTCCGCGGTCAGCGCCCTCGTCCCTCTTCTCTCCCATGATCAAGAAGCTTCGCCGACCCGCAATCTGCTGCCGACATTCGAGGCTCTGCTTGCTCTCACCAACCTCGCATCAATGGACGATGCCTCCGTCCGCGACCTTCAGCTTCGCAGCCTTTGGTCACAGCTGGAGGACCACCTGCTCCTGTCCTCCAACCCGGCCGTACAGCGCGCTAGCGTCGAGCTGCTCTGCAACCTCATGGCCTCACCTCATTGCGTAGCCAAATTCGTTTCACCGGACGATGGCGGCTCCGCTCGCGGGGCCACAAGGCTGCGCATCCTCCTCGCGCTTGCCAATGTCGAAGATGTTGCCGCAAGGAGGGCGGCTGGCGGAGCCATTGCGATGCTCACGGAATGGGACGCTGCTGTGTCTTTGCTACTGGATCTGGAATCCGAAAAAGGTGTCGGCAGGTTGCTTGGTATGTGCGGTGATGACGATCTCGCGGTCCAGCACAGAGGTCTGGTGTGTGTCGGGAACGTTGTCGGAGCACCCGGGCCGGTCGGTGTTAGGGGCAAGGCGGCGGTGGAGAAGGCCGGTGGTGTTGAAATAATGGGCAAAGCGTTGGTCGGGATGAAAGATCGCGAAGTCGCGGCTGTGGGGGTCGAAGTCCTGCAGTTGCTTCAATCGTAAGCCGGCCGATGTACACGAGAATGTAAGGTTGTTCTTTTGTCTGCGCCGTACGCAAAGCTAGTACTACAACCGTTTCGAACACAAATGTCGCACGGCTAGTAAGGGGAATTTTGAGCAAGATATCAACTTCCTATCTCTACTGTTTACATAGAATATAACTATGTAGACAATAGTTACATAGTATATATCAAATCCGTCCGGATGCAAATACGACATAAGACTTTTACTAACATTCTTTGAAGCTATTACATAAGATTGGTAATCACTATAACATGCTTCACTACCGAGTAGGTCATATTACCGAGTAGGTCAAAACGCGTGCACGACGCGTTCTTCAACTTCTTCTTCTTATTTCATAACAATGTTTAGTTACAATGCCCTCTTAAACTAAGGGACGTGTTTCTTTTGCCCTTCAAGCATACATTAGCAACTAGCTTCTATCTCTTTACGCTGTAGCAAATGCATACGACGTTCTATTTGAAACCCTCCGCAGACAACAGTCTAGCACTTAACTACGAGCTAATACGTCCGCAAACTCGCGAAAGTTCTTAAATAACGAAGAGCAGCTTCTTCTTCGAAAGATTCTGTAGCTTTCGGATAACGGATTCCCTCCCTAGCGCGCAATTGTTGAAGAGATAGCTAATATAATGCTCCGCACTAAGAATTTGTCTAGTCCTTAACATGTTAGCACAAACTAGGTTGCTAAGTTTGTTAAACGTCATCCTAAGCTGTCAAGCGTATACAATTAGAAGTTTGATAGTTAAAGAGCAGAAGTCTAAGATCTAAAGCTAATAAGCTTGTAGTTCAAACTTGTTAGGGATACAATTGCGAAGTACGGCATTACGGAAGAGGATATCTTCAACTTTGACGAAACTAGCTTTCAAATAGGGGTTATCTCGACCTCTAAAGTAATTACAACATTAGATAGGAAGGGCAGACTACGGACAAGCTAGCTAGGTAACCGAAAATAGGTTATGGCAATCGAGGCAATTAACGCTAAAGGATAGGCTATCCTACCGTTTATTATCTTTAATAGCAAGCTTTACTAGATAACATAGTACTAGACTAGCGTCCTAGTAACGTAGAGAATTGCTGTTAGCGAGAATAGATAGACTAACGACAAGCTCGGCCTTGAATAGATCTAGCATTTCTACGAGAATACTAAGCATTACAAGGGCAAGTAGAGATTGTTAATCTTTGATAGCTATAGCAGCTACTAATTAGCCGAATTCCGAGACTACTGTCTGTTGTTCTAGTATGCGTAGCGTAGTGGAATCAATGTAGAATTAAGTTCAATAAATTGCTATTCGTTCTAGTTAGGGGGCGGTCTCTTCTACCTACTCCCCCTATATATCCTCCGACAAGGATTAGGCCGCCTAACCGCGTGCAGCACTTCGGTGCGCCAACCACCCTCGCAGCTAGCAAAATTTGGCCTACGCACGCTAAAGGTCCGGTTTCTAGCCTTGTAAATCAATCTAAGCACCTACTAATGTCAACCTTTAGTTATATAGCCCTTTCCCCTAAGTAGTCTATATATATAAGAGAGATTCTAGTCTAGTTCTACCTTGTTGTCGCGACTAGCGCCGTCGTCGCCGCCGTCATCGTCGTCGCCGTCGCTCCTCCTATGCTACGGCCGGGTCGCCCCCCCGGCCGTTTACCTTGTGCTCTTGCTACCGAACTCAAACAGCCGGGTCACCCCCCGGGCTGTTTGCCTTAAGGGCTTTTGCCGCCTAACTTTAACATAGGGCTTGCCTCTTAGTCGAAGGGCCGCCGCTAGGCGCCTCTTAGGTCGGCTATAGGCCCTTTAGCTCGAACCAAAAGGACTTAATAGAGTCGGGGCTAAGTCTATTCAGCCGCCTCGGTACGCGACATTATAGACGCCGGATTCCGGGGCACACACCCTAGGTCTATTCAACCCTAACTCTATTTACAAAAATCTCGCCGGAACACCCCGAAACTCGACAGGATCGTAGAGCGGGCGCGAGGGAACGTATTTTGTATAGATACCTATCGCGCCCGACGCCTAGGGCGGTCGTAAAAGACGTTCGCCGCCGTAGGCCTTGCCGTAGTAGTAGGGTAGTCCGAGCGCGGACAGAATCCCCTCGCTCGAAAACGCAGACGCGACCCTCGGACGCTGTCGAGAAGTCGGAGCCGAGCGGAATAGCGTACAAAGTTTAACTTGACCTTACTAATATTAAGTCGGGAGACACCCTTCAACTCCTTGAATTATGCTTTTATTTTGGGGGCTATCGACACCTTGCCTCCGTAGTAACTCCTACCGCAAACTCCGAACCAAAAGGACTTAATAGAGTTAGGGCTAGGTCTATTTAGCCGCCTCCGTACGCGACATTACCGGGTGCGGGTTTCGGGTTAGGGTCGGGCGCGGGGGGCGGGCGCGGGCGCGGGCCTTGGCGTGCCTTAGGCGCCGGCCAATTAGCTTCCGGCTTCACTTGCCTTATGCCTCGGCTAATTAGCTTCGGCTTCGCTTGCCTTACGCCTCGGCTAATTAGCTTCGCTTGCCTCACGCCTCGGCCAATTAGCTTCAGGCTTTACTTGCCTTACGCCTCGGCCAATTAGCCTCCGGCTTCACTTGCCTTACGCCTCGGCCAATTAGCTTCCGGCTTCACTTGCCTTACGCCTCGGCTAATTAGCTTTAGGCTTCACTTGCCTCACGCCTCGGCTAATTAGCTTCCGGCTTCACTTGCCTTACGCCCCGGCCAATTAGCTTTACTTGCCTTACGCCTCCCTCGAACCGGTCGGTTACCTTCTCTATG
>JAWXCT010000177.1:35653-50497 GCA_034509035.1 Saxispiralis lemnorum
CCCCCCCTTGTCTCCCATTCTGTGGTCATCGCCCCCTTTTTCTCCCAAATGCACACGCCTCACATTCCAACACCATCCATTTGAGTTATTCTTGTAAAACTTTCGCATCCAACCCCAGTCCTGGACCGCACCAATGCAGCACCTCCTACCCACATTGAACGACCCCCAGACAGGCCAGTCTGCCACGAGCCAAAGCACGAGTTAACATAAGCCAATACCCCGAATTTCGACGCACACGAAGCTGCATCGCACGCGAGAATGAACGCATCGCACGACACGCGCGCGGAGAAGAGAACCCCCAGTCCTCGAGATTTTCCCGGTGGTGGGGGGACAAGAAGAAGCTGTTCGCGCCTTGAGTGGACTGTTTCTGCAGCGACACGCCTGGGGGCGGGAGCCTCTGGCGCTGGCGGGAGAGGAGAACAGAGAGGATGGTTGCCGGGAGGGGGCCAGAGGGGCTGTCTAAGGACTGTGGGTGGAGGTGCAGGGGGAGGGTGTGGATGTGCAAGATGTGATCGGAGTGTAGTCAGGAGTATGAGCGTGACATGAAAGACGGTTGGCTGCGTGGCCGGTACAGAGCGCCAGAGCCAGAGCTGAGGGAGGTTGACCAGCCCGACCAAAGGTACAGGCTGCTCTGCTTTTGCTTTGGTTAACGCTCTCGTCGTTTGGAAACGCAGCACGAAAAGATTTCGTCTCAATCGCCCGTCCATCACATGTTGTAGAGCACGGGTCTCATGCCTCAGGCATAAGGTACGTCTTGCGCCAAGCTACCAGTTCGCAAGCTTCCGCGCGTAGCATGGAATCTCTGGCTTCACAGCCTCCAGAAGTCCCAGTATTCGTCTGCCTGATCTCTTTTCCTTGATACCAATTGCGCGCAGAAAACTTGCAACCCCGATTTCTTTTGCAACCATTTGAACAATTTACTGCCTTAGCGACACGCACCCAACTCCTACCCAACTCCTCTTGGCCTACAGCAACTCCTCCATTGCCCCCGCACACCATGGCGATGTACCAGGCGACGCGCAACGTCGACCTGAGCAAGTCCGAGAGCGAATTGACAAACAACATTCGAAAAGCTACATCGGCTGAGGAGACGGCGCCCAAGCGCAAACATGTGCGCGCATGCATTGTCTACACATGGGACCACAAGAACAGCCAATCGTTCTGGAATGGCATCAAGGTCCAACCGGTGATGGCGGATGAGGTGCAGACCTTCAAAGCTCTCTCGACGATCCACAAGGTTCTGCAAGAGGGGCATCCGGTCGCACTGGTGGAGGCGCAAGCGCACATTAGCTGGCTCGAGAGCTTGACTCGGAGCATGGGCGGCGGGGATGGCATGAAGGGATATGCGCCGTTGATTCAGGAGTACATCTTTTACCTCGTCTCAAAGCTCACGTTTCACCGCAACCATCCGGAGTTCAACGGGACGTTCGAGTATGAGGAGTACATCTCGCTCAAGTCGATCAACGACCCCAACGAGGGATATGAGACAATCTCGGACTTGATGACGCTTCAAGATCAGATTGACAGCTTCCAGAAGCTCATCTTCTCCCATTTCCGTGGCGGCGCAAACAATGAGTGTCGAATCAGTGCGCTGGTCCCCTTGGTGCACGAGAGCTACGGTATCTACAAGTTTATTACGAGCATGCTGCGCGCAATGCACACAACCCTTGGAGATGACGAAGCGCTCAGCCCACTCCGAGGGAGATATGACGCGCAACACCACCGGCTCGTGCGCTTCTACTACGAATGCTCTAACCTCCGCTACCTTACCTCCCTCATAACGATACCCAAGCTTCCGCAAGACCCTCCCAACTTTCTTGGTGAGGAAGAGAGCGCCCCTGCGCTGCCACAAAGACCAAAAGGCGAAGTTGCCAAGCCGAGAGATACTCCCCCGCCACCACAGCAGACCGATCCTGAGCCGATTAACGAATTCTGGAAGAACGAGCAGCAAAGGCAGCAGGAAGAGTACGCAGCTGAGCAAGCGAGGCTGCAAGCGCAGTGGGAAGCAGAGCGTCAGAGGCAGGAAATGCAGCAGAGGCAGGCAGAACAGCAGTTCCAAGAACAGCAGAGACTACAGGCAGAACAACAGAGGCTGCAGCTTGAGCAGCTACAGAGGGATCAGTATGCGCAGCAGACACACGGACGCATGGCAGAGCTCGAACAAGAGAATCTGAATGCGCGAGCGCAGTACGAGCGCGACCAGCTCATGCTCGAGCAATACGACAACAAGATGAAGGCGCTCGAGGCCGAGCTGCGGGAGCTGAACAACAATTTCCAGCAGCAAACGACAAGCAAGGACGACCAAATCCGTGCATTGCAGGAGCAGGTCAACACATGGCGCACCAAGTACGAGGCATTGGCGAAGCTGTACAGTCAACTGAGGCATGAGCACTTGGATCTGCTGCAGAAGTTCAAGGGCGTACAATTGAAGGCTGCGTCCGCCGGAGAAGCTATTGAGAAGCGCGAGAGGCTGGAGCGTGAACTCAAGTCGAAGAACCTGGAGCTTGCGGATATGATTCGCGAGCGTGACCGTGCACTTCACGACAAAGACAGGAGCACCGGCGGGCACAAGGACGAGACGGAAAAGCTCAAGCGTGAGCTGCGCATGGCCATCGACCGCGCCGATAATGCCGAGCGTGGGAAGGGCAGTGAGCTTTCGGCGATGCTGTCGAGACACAACCGTGAGATTGCGGACCTTGAGGAAGCACTTCGTAACAAGACCCGTTCTCTCGATCAAGTTCAAATGAAGCTGGGCGAGGGAAGCTCCGATTTGGAACGCCAGCTCCGCGAGAAGGAAGAAGAGCTCGAGATCTACAAGTCAGGTATGGACCAGACTCTTATGGAACTCAACGAGGCACGTAACGGCAATGGTGTCGCGGACAAGGCGATGGACGAGCAGATTGATGTGATGCTGCTCGGCAACATTCGCAAGATAAACGATATCATCGACAGTGTTCTGCAGTCGGGCGTCCAGCGCGTAGACGACGCGTTGTACGAACTCGACAGCAGCATGCAAGCTGGCAACCAGAATGCGAGCGGACCGTACGTGCTGTCGCAGATCGAAAAGGCGCAGTCAAGCGCGATGGAGTTCAGCACTGCTTTCAACAACTTCATCGCAGACGGGCCCAACAGTACGCACGCGGAGGTTATCCGGACAGTGCACACCTTCTCGAACGCGATTGCGGACGTGTTGTCCAACACCAAGGGTCTTACTCGCTTCGCTAGCGACGACAAAAAGGGCGACCAGCTCATCTCGGCGGGACGTCGCTCAGCCTCAAGCACCGTCGACTTCTTCCGAGGTATCATGTCGTACCGCATGGACGGTCTCGAGGACCTCCAAAAGACCGACGTCGTCATCAACAAGAACAACGACGTTCAAATCGCCCTCAACAACCTCTCCAAGCTCGCCGATGCCTTCGCACCTAAGACCAAGCTAACTTCCCAGTCCGGCGACCTGGGCGAGCTCGTTGACCGCGAAATGACGGCAGCCGCTAAAGCCATCGAAGACGCCACCGCCCGCCTGACCAAAATGCAGTCCAAACCCCGCGACCAATACTCCACCTACGAGCTCAAAGTCCACGACGCCATCCTAGATTCCGCCATCGCGGTCACCAACGCCATTGCGCAGCTGATCAAAGCCGCCACTGCCTCGCAGCAAGAAATCGTGCAGCAGGGCCGCGGCAGTTCGATGAGCAAGACGCAATTCTACAAGAAGAACAATCGCTGGACCGAGGGCCTCATCTCCGCCGCAAAGGCCGTCGCTCGCTCGACCAACATGCTCATCGAGACGGCCGACGGCGTCATCGCCGGCCGCAACTCACCCGAGCAGCTCATCGTCGCCTCCAACGACGTCGCGGCCTCGACCGCGCAGCTCGTCGCCGCTAGCCGTGTAAAGGCGACGTTCGCGTCCCGCACGCAGGAGCGGCTGGAGGAGTGCAGCAAGGCCGTCACGAGCGCTTGTCGCGGGCTGGTCCGCCAGGTGCAAAAGATCATCGAGGACCGGCAGCGCGGCGGCGACGAGGCGGAGGACTACACGCAGCTGAGCGGGCATGACTTTAAGGTGCGGCAGATGGAGCAGCAGGTAAGCAAACCCCAAAATAGTCCCTTGCAGTCGTCTTCGTGTGGCGTAGTGCTAACGTTGCCATCGTTTCTAGGTCGAGATCCTGCAGCTGGAAAACAACCTCTCCGCCGCGCGGCACCGGCTGGGCGAGATGCGAAAGATCTCGTATCAGGACGAGGACTGAGCAGGGGCGGTGTATGTATATGTACTGGCCAACTACATTAATTTAACACCTCCCATAGCCTTTTCATGTTTCTCTTTGGACGTGTGGCTTCTGTGGTAGGGTTTAGAGCCTTGCTGCGGCGAGCGATATTCCTCTCGTCGTCAATTGCGTGCTGCCATAGACGTAGGCAGCATAGATTGTAACTAAACACGACTGAAAAAGTCGTCAACTTTTGATAAGGGGCTGGGGATCATGAAAAACAATGGTCTCGCTCCAGAATGTTGTCTCCTGCCTAATTAGGGAGCTGGCCCGCTACACAACCGAGCGATGATTGGCTCTCATCTCGCGGGCGCTAGCGGGCGTCCGCCAAGCTCGGCCAAGCGGCCGTATGGCGTTCCCTTATGTCCAACTTCTCGAGCTGTGCGAAGCAGACGTGGAGCACCAAGTGTTGGCGTCTCACGAAGAGCGAGCTGGAGATAAGACTGAGCCCGGCTGCCTCGCGTTCTTCTGAGTGTCGCTGGGATGGACGACTGTACGCATGGTTTCGTGATGACCTTTTCGCTCTAGAAGTTGTCCAGAGACGATCGACTCAACTGATTGACAGTCGAATTTATCCTGTGTCCCGTGGCTTCAGTCGATTTACAAGCTGGCATTGGACAACTCAATCCTGCACCTGACCAAGCACCTACCTGCCTGAGGAACATACCGAAGAACATCTTCACGGACAGAATCTAGCACGAAAACGATTGCAAAAGATTAGGTACGGTTTCTGTCTATGCACGGCGGCCCCATATCTCCGGAGTACCATTGGATTCCACACCAGAAAGCAAAGCAAAGCAAGACACTCTAGGAGTATTCAAAAAGCAAAAGACCTGACGCCCCCCCCACAGCTCCGTCGCTTGACTGCTCACTCAATCGCCCCAGACAACCGACACGACCGGCCCCCCGACCTCCAGTCTCGCAACAGGCCCGTACGTCACGCCGGTCTTGGGGTTCCGTCCAAGAATCACCGTGTCGTTGTTCATCTGTAGTCCGACCGCGAGAAGAGTGCCAGCCTTGTTGAGCGCGAAAGACCGAGGGAAAGACCCGCCCGCGGGCGCAGTCAGGGCAGGCTCATCCATGTCGTTCAGGGAGAAACTCGTCAGCACGTCCGAAGGGCGCGTGATGTTCTTGCCCTCTTCGTCAAGGAATGTGCTCTCGAAAACGGACCCATTGCGGTTCGAGATCAGCAGGAACTGGCTGTCGGGACTCACAGCGATCTCGGCAGCGGTATTGTTCGGGTGCACCTCCGCATCCCCCCAGGTCGAGTCCTCGCGCACCTGCTCAAGCGACAGGCCCTCCCCGTTCTCCTCGTACGTGACAGTAAAGGTCACGACGCGGTTGTCCAGCTCGCCGACGAGGTACATGTACGTCGGGCAGTCGGGGCAGCTGACGCCGTAGGGGGAGCTGAAGGTCGCGTGGCGCGGGCCCATACCTTTTTTGACGGGGACGGAGTTCTTCTCGACTAGGGCGAGGGTCTCCTTGTCCCAGCCAAAGACGCGGACGAGGTCGGCGCCGAGGTCGGGGACGACGATGTATTCCCCTGTGGGGTCGACGATGGCTTGGTGGGGGTAGGGCTGGTTCTGGCGGCTCTCGGGATCGGCGTCCGGGAGCGTGAAGTTTAGCGTGTTGATCATCGCGAAGTTGCCGTCGCCGTTCAGGCTGTAGGCGCTGACAGAGCTGTTGCCGTAGTTGGCCACGACGAGCCCGCGCTCGCCGCTGGGGCGCCCGTAGATGGAGGAGTGGACAGAGCCGCCGGGGGTGGTGCCATTTTTCACGAACTCGAGGCTGCCATCGCGGCCAATCGTGTAGCCGCTGAGGTGGCCCTCGGTGGGCGTGGCGAACGCTTCGTCCAGGCAGAAGAGGAGGCCGCGGTTCGAGTCGATGGTGAGCCAGCTGGGCTGGGTCCCGCAGTTTTTGTCTTGTCCCACTGCCGTGAAGTTGTAGTTGCCCTCGATGTCAGCGGTGAGGGAGGCCGTCGTGACGATGCCGTCGTATGAGGCGATGTAGAGGTTCGTCGCGGCCACGCTGGCCGTGGCGGCGGCGAAGAGAGTGGTTTGGAGCATAGTCCTCATGCTGCGGGTAGTGTATTTAGTGAGAGGACGGGTGTATTGCCTGGCTGTTCTTTTGTGTTCGGTATGTAATAGCGTGTGCTTGAAAGAACGAGTCGATGGGCAGAGAGATTTAAGTGGCAGCGAGCGGCACGAGAGGTGGACAGTTAATAGATGTGAAACAGGCAGCGCTCACGCCGACAAAATCTTAAGTGAAGAAAGAACACGAATGAAGGCCTTGTGCGTGATCAAACAATCCTTTGTGATCTTGTTGTGACACTTCGGCAAACAAAGAGCGGTGTTGGCCCGTTGGTGATGACGGTGAAGAGATCCACCCCACGGGAATGCGGGGAAAATGCCGGAAAGATGAGCAACGGTCGGACTGAAAAAGGCAGGAAAGAAACACGTGCGATCTGAACGAAAGTGAAGGAGAACCGGGACAGTTGTGAGGTTTTTACATGCACAGTGGCGAGGGCCGGGTGCAAGGCAAACAGCACCGCGCCGCCTCGTTCACGGCACAACACCTGCATGCAAGCGTAGCGCTGGCTGTTGGTAACCAACCAGTCGTTTGATTTGGCTTGATTGAACGTCAAACAAAGGAAACAGTACAACACCGCCGTCTTGCTGGAATGTTTCCGCTGTCAATTTGATGCTCGCAACTGATCATGTCAATATACTGCGTTTGGGTATCCTGTCGCGACCGCCTATTATTCCAGCTCCTCCTCACAGAATCCGGTCACCATTCCAAGCTCTCCACCCACTTCCCCTCGACCTCCTCTTCTAACGCCCCAAGCACCTTACCTACTCCTGCCCTCGCCACACCTAGCTTTGTGCCCGCCTTGACTCGTGAATAGAACACCGGACAATCGCGGCTATCGCACCTAACCTCCTCTCCCCAAGCAAGCCCAGCACAATTGCGGCAAACCGCCTCCACATCCCTCACGTGCGCCTCAGCTGCATTCATCTGCGCTCGCAACGCCTGCAAAGTAGCCTGCGGCCGCTCCTCCCGGCAGATCTCACATAACGGCAGCTTTGGCGCATCAGATGCTGGTCCACCACCCGAAAGCGGCAGCCGGGTCTTGCAGACGACACAGGCCGAAGAGCCCATATAGCTCTCCATCGTGCGCTTTCCCCTCACGCCAACCTCGCCATCCACGCCCTCCGCCGCCACGCCGCGCACCGCACGCACCTTGGGCACGCTGTCCCACCAGCCCCTCACATTCGCGCCGACGAGGCAGAAGATGCGCTCCAGCGGTGGGATCAGATTCTTACTGATATAATACTCCGCATCCAACGCTTTCCCCACTCCCCTCACCAGCTCTTCAGGCTCCACGCACCGTTCCCACAAGCGCGCCCCTGGCGCCCCCGCGACAACGACATACGGCACGCGCTCGCCGTACTGCGGCTCCGCACGCGGGTCGCGCAGCATGCGCTTACTCGCAATCAGCGCCCCAGGGGGCGGCGGCCCCCGGTCTGCGTAAGACCCCAGCTTGACCTCCTTGGCGAAGCAGAAGTCCTGAATGCTGACCCTGTTGGTCAGAATCTTGGTGCACTGCGCCTGGAAGTAGCGCTTGACCTGCGAGAGGTCGGCGGTGCGGAAGAGGAGTTTGAGGGCCTTCTCTTCGATCTTCTGCTCCGCAGGCGTGCCGTCGCGGCGCACGGTCTCGATGCCCTTGGCGTCGAAGCTCGGGATGGTTTGGGAGGGGGACTCGTACTTGAAGCCGACGTAGCGTTTTTTGGCCAGCAGGATGCAGGGGTGGTAGACTTTTTCGAACTTGAGCTTGACGGGGCGCGGGTTGGCGGCGGTGACGGCGGCGGCAATTTCGTCGCCGATTTTGTGTGCGGCTTCGCGGGTGCGGCCGGGTAGTGAGACGAAGAGGGAGTCGGTGTCGCCGTAGACGACTTCGGCGCCCCACCGTGAGACGGAGTGGATCAGCGCGATGGCCTTTTCGAGCGTTTCGCGGCCAGTCTGCACAATACTGTCTGCGATTTCAGAGCAGGGCATGCGGCCGGAGAAAGAGGCGGAAGTGTAACCGTACGTCACGTTGGCGATGAGCTTGAGCGCGAGCTGACGGTTGTTCAAGAGCTGCTGCAGCGTCTTGTCATCCTTATCGACTTTCATCCCGCTCTTGACCATGAGGCGGGTCTCGAGGATCTCGCCCAGCATTTTGGCGAGTAAAGACTTGCGCATGCTGGGCTTGACGTACATCATGCCATTCGGCGAAATGTTGACTTTGTCTTTGACGAGCTCGAGCAGCCCTGGCGTGCGCTGGAAGTCGTCGAATCCAAGCTTGTTCGTGCCGCGCCAGTTTACAATACGCCCCAGACAAGTCGAGTAGCAGTAGTTGTACGCGATCATGACGCTAGGGTACAAGCTCTGAAAGTCCAACACAAGTAGCGGGCTGTTGTAGAAGGCGGACTGCGGCTCCATGACCAGAGGCAGACATTCTAGTGCATTCTGCGCGCCGACCTGCTTCCTCGACGGCGAGACCAGAATGAAAGACTCTGGCTTCGCGATCCTGAACATCAGGGATTCGACCTTGAACTGCGAGCCGCGTGAGAACACCGAGAAGAAGTCCACGCCCAGCAATCGAGCCTGCTCTGACGTACGAGGGATGAGTTCATTCGCGTCGAGGATGTCGAGGTCCAGTCTAGTGCGCGTAATCACGTAGTCAAGTACCTTGGCCAGATCCCTCGGCTGCTTACTCTGATACCACTTCGTCAATGTCGTAAAAGGGTAGTGCGGAATCCGCCGCTGGAGTAGATGAAAGACGACATTCTCCATCGTGTACTGCAGCAAATTCAGCTCGGACCGCATCGCGCGCCAGACGTTGATCGTATGCCTCCCAGTAATGCGCACGGTCGACGTGTGCGTGAAGCCCCAGCGATCAGCCTCCTTGCCAAAGCGGCCGTGCGACTGAGACTTCATGCGCGAGAGCTCGTCTGGCAGGTTGAACTCATACTGCAGGCGTGCACGCTCGATGAGATAGCCCCAACTGCTGTTGTGGACCTCGTAGCCTGTGAGAATGTCCGGGTCATGGGCACGCACGATATCAACGAGGCGGTTCAGCAGGTCGAGCTCGTTGTCTTCGACGTCAAGCTGAACGGCACTGCCGACGATACGTTGGATGCGAGCGGGCGTTTCGTCTTCATCGTCGGTCTGCAGTACAGAGATTCCGAGCCGTTTGCTGGAGTCAGATTGCTCGTCTGCGATGCACCAAACAATCATGTTGATTTCGTCCTTTTCAGGGTCAGGAGCCAGGTCGGCACGGCTGTTAACGTGGACTTCCAGACTCATGGTGCTCATGTAGCCTGTCTCGTGTTGGACACCGGAGCTGGCTTTGTGTTGCGAGTACTTGAAGCCGTGCTTGTTCTTTTGCGTCGGTCCTTCGATCTGGGACATCTCCGGTGCTGGTCGATTCTTTCGCTTAATCTGCGAACCTTCGGGATTACCATCGATTTCCAACCAGTCTGTATCGTCCTCGACCGTGGGTTGTTTGCCGTCCAGCCACTGCTGTACCTCGTCGAACGTCGGTGGAGGCTCGAGAATCTCCCATCTCTTAAGCGAGCACTGCTGGCGTCGTCGCTGCACAGCCAGCTCCTCCTTTGCTTTGTCCAAGACCACACCTTTGCTAGGCTCGTAGGTGCCGTTGTTATCAAAGTCTGGCAAATATGGCAGGGTGTTGCTTCCCAATCTGAACTCTTGCCCGGCGTATTCTCGAGGTCGCTCGGGCACGTCCTTTTCGTCGCTGTAGTAGGCGTCTTGATAAACCACTTGCGGCGTGATAGTTGCTTTCACTTCCTCGAAGGAGGGAGGCTCGTGCCCAAACACAAAGATGTGCGAGTTCTTGGATAGATTGAAGGCTTGAATATAGTCGCGCCCGACGCGCGGGTTGAGGGCAGGTTTCCTCGCGGCTTGTGAAGAAGACGCGCTCGAGTCTTTCGCCGCTGAAGTATGCGAGAATTCAGAATAGTTGCCTTCTGAGCCTTTTTGGCTCGGTTGAGGGCACTTCCGGCCGTGAGCATCCTGTTGGCTCAACCGCACTTTGGTATGCTGGTCCTCCGCATTTTTCACAGATAAGAAGCTGAGCCTTTGAACCTGAGACCCTTGGGAGTAAGCCGAACGCTGCGACGACGGAGGTGGAAGCTGGCCGGAGGGAACGACACCGAGGCTATTTGAACGCAAGTCTGGTTTTGCCTGCCCCGCGTTCGGAGGGTCGTAATCGCTCAAAGCAGGCTTATTCTGCATTGAACTGCCAGGCCGCACGTCCTTGACGCGGAAGGAAACGTGCCTCGAGGGTGGTGGCCGCTCAGCGTCGCCTGTAGCTTTGGCTCGTTTAAAGGGACCCTGGCTCGACTTTGGGGCCGGACGCTTCAAATCGCCCTTTTCGGCCCTTTTGACAGTCTCAGCGGGTACTTCAGTCCCGCTGTGCAGTGTTTGAGCGTCTGCTTCGATGTCATCTGCGTCGCCTTGCACCTTGGCTTCTCCCATTGCGTCAGCAACGCTAGCATCTTGTAGCTTCTGTCGTTGCGTGAGAGCTTTCGTTCGAGCGATATCCTCATCGCTGCCGTAATCCTCGTCCTTCTCAACCTGCGCGATACTGCTCATATCGACCAATGGGCCTTCAGACTCACCGACGCCTCCTCTAAAAGAGGGGAAGCGTTCGCGTCCAGCATCCTCCTGAGTAGGTTGACTATAGACATCCCCGTACTTGCTTCGAAGCCTCTCTCGAAAAAGATCTTCAACACTTTCAATCACGGTCTGAACCTGTTCGTCTTCAGATTTCGTCTTTAGGCCAATAAAGCTCTCGAATGTAAGTTCGCCACCACCTCTGGCCTTCTTCTCCTCAACGGCGAGCTTCTCCACGAGCTCATGGAACTCTTCTTCGTGTATCCAGCCTCCCTTATCCTCGTTCCTCGGATCCGCGCTCATGCTCACCAAGACTTCCGACGGAAAGGGCGAAGACGAAGTGCCGGAGAGGCCCATTCGTTGCTTTCGTCGTCGGGTCTCGTCCTTCCACAACCCACTCATAGAGTGCACGAGCTTCTCCTCCCGTGGTAGATTCTCCATTGACGAAAGCCGCTCGATGAAGGAGTGATGCAGGTCGCGAGGCTTGACAGAGTGGCGATTGAGAATGTCTTCCACCCGAATGTCGAGCTCTAACTCACAGTGACTCTGACGTGGGTACTGCTCCTCGTCCAATATCTGCGGTGACTTGATTGAGCGGTCATGCCATAGATGGTGCATCTCCGTCAATCCGTCGCAATCCGGCACAGGTGCGCGGAAGTGCGGCTTATCCGTCTCCACATACGCGCACCCGTACAAGTTGAAGTCGCACATCCATTGCAGCAAGTACTGGAGATGAGCCTCGTAGGGCTGAAAAGGCCTCTGTAGGATAGCGCCTTGTTGCAGCAAGTCCGTGAAACGCGTCATATGCGAGGGGTTCAAAAGGTAGACTTTCAAGTAGTGTTTGTAACCAACGTGATATCCAAAGAAAGGCACGCCCTTGACCAAGCTGATATGCGCGACGAACTGCGCATTTTGCGGGTCTGAATAGGGATTGCGACGATACGAAAGCGCCAATGCGTGATCTGTAGAATGTCGAAAGTTTTGCACATACTGATTAACGTGCTCCTTGTCAATCGATTCGGTATATGGGACGTAGAGGTAAGGAAAGGCGCCGTGGATATGAGCGCATACCTTCTGGCCTGTTTCCGCCGCACCAAAGACGCGGATGACAGGTACTTGAGGAAGGCTGTTGCGCTGCGTTGATGAGATAGACTGAGCCCCCCATATCGGCGGATCCAGCGAGGTTGGGGCCGTTTGGTAGTGATCCACGCAGTTGAGTCTGACGCGGAAGGTGTCGGGTGGTCTAGCCATGGTCACGGAAAGGAATGCTGATGGTCATCGTTGGCTCATGAATATGTGGGCGGCGAAGCCTGGACGCTCCAAAGATGGCGCTTTCAAGAGGTTGAGATGATGAACTGAAGATGAAGTTGTGGCAAAGCGTAAACAGGCCAGGCGCGAACATGCGCGTCAGTACAGCCTTGACGTGATTGGGTCGGGTATCACGGGAGCTTGCGGGCATCCCCGCTCCATATCCTCGTGTTCAAAACCGCGATTTAGATGCCCCTGTTGAAACGTTGTTGCATGCTTTCTTCGACATGGCGACCTTCACAACGGTAATATCATCTGCAGGACGGACAAGCTGATGCTTGATCTATCGCCACAATGGAGATGTAGCTTGAAACCCACTACGACGCCGCCTAGGCTCAACGCGATGTGGCGGCAGCCCCCGCGCTCCCCCGCGCTCCCCCCGCATCAGTGTGGACTTTCTTTGATTTAATTACGCCTGCATTGCGCAACACTGCAGAAAGAGCTGATCCTCTCGTTCACATTCTTCGTAAGAAACGGGCATACCGTTGTTTCACCGTCGAGTTGACAGCCGACCACGACGGTGGAATGTACGCTCACGATACTGGGAGCATCACAACACTTCCCCGCCACCGGGACGAGCTTTCAGATCTACATTCGTGTACAGTCCTTCCTATGGTCGATATGGTTGTCTCGAGCGGGAAGCCCGCTCTGGAGCTGCCCATGCGATCTGCCCTGCGTGATGTCGTCGTACCCAGCCGTTTTCCTTGCTTCACACGCCATCTTGTACCAGGATGCGAGCTTGATGAGGCTGATGATGTACCGTCGATCGCTCGAGTCCCAGAAAAGGGGAGCGGACAGCACGTTGTGACTGGAGCACGACAGCAGCGTCGAGCCGCACTTTCTCCATCCCGCGTACGCGGGCGTCGTCGTGAGGAATCTATGAGGGAGCCGCTTGCCGCCTCGACGCCCCAAATCTCGTTCTTTGCTTCTTCTTCAACCCTCCTCAGTTCTTCTCTGTCGCATCTCAGTCTGCTGATCAGTTATTCCACCTATCTTTCCTTACGTTTCAGTGTACTGCCTAGTTCGCCCCACGTTCAGCAGCAACGTCTAAGCATTCCTGAGTGCCGTACGGGCGGGATCACTTCCAACCGACTCGACTTGACTTTGTCCTACGCCCAACCATCCGCCACCATGAACGTCAACAAACCATCCGACAGCTTCTTTGCCATCCCCGGCATGAAACGCAAAAAGTCTGAACCACCTCCTCACTCCACCACTGGTTCGGCTACCACCAATGCCGGCCGCGATCAGAACCGCGACTCGAGCGCCACTACGACGGCCCCCAAAGAGCTTCGCCTTCCGCTAATAGGATTCCTCCCCAATGCCATTCGCAATCACATCATCGCCATGATGGGCGAGTTCTGCGGCACTTTTCTGTTCCTCTTTTTCGCTTTCGCGGCGACACAGGTCGCCAACGCCGCTGCTGAGGCCGCGCAGGCGGGCGCCGGCGAGACAGGTGATAGCGGTGGCATAGCCACGGCGCCGAATGCAAGCAGTTTGCTCTATGTCTCGCTCGCGTTTGGGTTCAGTTTGGCTGTCAATGCCTGGGTTTTCTTCCGAATCAGCGGAGGTATGTTGGGTTCCATCTTTTGTTTCCGGCTTAGGGTGACGTAAAGATGTTTTGATGCTAATGCAACGTGTGAACTACAGGGTTATTCAATCCAGCTGTGGTGGGTTCAGCAATACTTTTAAGGATCTGGTGTCGAGATTTCACTGACTTTTCTAGCGCAGACTCTGGGCATGGCTCTCATCGGCGCGGTCCCCTGGATCCGCGCGGGTTTGATTGTCATCACCCAGATGCTGGGTGCCATGTCAGCCGCCGGTGTCGTGGCAGCCCTATTTCCTGGCCCGCTGAATGTCGCTACTTCGCTCGCGAGCGGCACTTCGATTGTACAGGGCTTGTGTGAGTGTTCCACTCTTCCGCTTCAGAGCAGGTGACGCACGTCTAGTGCTGCCACCCTTGAGCTCTTTATCTCCAGTCGAGACTTCGCACTCTATTCTCTCTCCAGAAACTCTCGATTAACTCCTCCCTACCAACAGTCATCGAAATGTTCCTCACCGCCATGCTCGTCTTCACTATCTTCATGCTCGCAGCCGAAAAGCACAAGGGAACTTTCCTCGCCCCCGTCGGCATCGGCCTCTCCCTTTTCATCGCCGAGCTCGCAGGCGTCTATTTTACCGGCGGTACGCCCTTCTCTTCTCCCGTCTGCCATACAGAACTAAGAACTGATCCCAGGCTCCCTCAACCCCGCCCGCTCCTTCGGCCCCTGCATCGCCCTCGCCTCCTTTCCCGGCTACCATTGGATCTACTGGCTAGGCCCCTGCCTCGGCGCCTTGCTCGCCGTGGCCTTCTACCGCTTCGTGAAAGTCCTCGAATACGAGACTGCGAACCCTGGGCAGGACTTCGACGACCGCGAGGCCGAGGCGTTCGAGTTTGACGAGGATAATGCGGCCACGGGCGGGGATGTCGTGAGGCCGGCCCCGTCGAATGCGGGCCAGAGTCCGACGCCGGTGGGAAGGGCGGAGGCGGATGTGGCGGGGAGTGAGGAGAAGCTGCATCCGGGGTATGAGAGCGGGGCGGGGTGGAGAGAGG
>JAWXCT010000178.1:3417-25251 GCA_034509035.1 Saxispiralis lemnorum
GGGCGTGGTTGTGGGGGGGGAGTGGCAGGGGCCGGTTTGTCAGAGGGCCGAGGAGGTTTATGGACGGGTGGATTTGGAGGAGAGGGATGGGAAGACAAAACGGGTGCTGGCAGCCGCAGAAGGACGAGAAAGGGATTATGAGGGTGGTCTAAAAGAATCTATCTAGGGTGGATGCTCTTCGAAGCGAGCACTTTGCAACTGATCGGGCGCTCTCCCACAGAGCTTTTGCCAACAAGAGGGCCGCTCATCTACTAGTCTCACCGCGGGTCCTATCCGACATTGGGAACATGGGAAGTTCGATGGCAAGCTTACAGCTGCGTGTTGCTTGGCTCGCCTTTACCGCTGATCTTCTCGCCCGTCACCTCGGCCTTATCCTTCTTGACCAACGATGCAGACTGGCTCCCGCTCAGCGTTGTACTGATTTGGACCTTCTTCTCGGCCGGCGTCGTGAGCCTCACCGTTGGCACAGTCGGGACAGGCTGCAGAACACCGGTCGTGAGCACCGTGACGCCGCCATCAGCAAAGGTGTAGGTCAGCGTGACAGCAGAAGGCCACATGCTGAAGCCTGGTGTATTGGTGTCGATCTCGGTCATCGTGGCGTTGGTAACGGACGGCACGGGGGTCGAAGGGGCTTCAATCGTTGGGAACGTCTCCAGATTGGTTATGCTGGACTGGGCCTTGACTCCAGTTATCGTCGTTGTGATCCCCGACGTCGTCGTTGTGACTGAAAAGGTCGTCGAGATCGCTGGAGGAGTTGCACGGCCACTTGCTTCGCCCGTCGTGCTAGGCAAGGTCTTTGACATGGAAGAGACCACGTGTGGACTGGTGGCGCTAGTACCGCCCAAGCTCTATTGGTCGCTCAGCTTATCAGAATCTTGGGTCAGATCATTGTCGCCAGTACTACGCCCACTCACGGCAGCAAGAGCAGAAGCAGCTGCCTCATCGGGCTCGCCCAAGCCCATGTACCCACACAACTTCCAGCATCGCCAACTCAGAGCTCGCTTGGCGAACCCTATGGCCTCCAAATCCGTGTAGCCAGGGAACACCAGAGGAACCGATCTGTTGCCAGTGCAGCCGGTCTGGTCGAACAGATAGCACATCTGACCCTCGTCAGGGCCAGCAGAGGAGACGTTTCCTGCCAGTCCGTCAGGGAGCTGTTCCGCTGCTTTCAACCACCGTCGTCAGCAGACGTTTCGTGTGCTTGCACGTTTGTCTCTCTTACAGCAGCGCCCGCCGACCTGACAGATGTTGAGGGCTTCGTCCGTCCAGTTGACGCCGGAGGTCACGTATATGCAAGAAAGTGCAGCTTGGCCGGGTATCGATCCATCGCGAGGGTGGAGGAGGGCGGCAGAGTCGTACTCTGGCTGGATGCCATTTGAGGGCACAAGAGCTTTCGTGAGCGCGAGAGGCAAAGTGCTGACGAGTAGCGCGACGGAGGTCGAGACGAATTGCATCCTCGCGGTTATCGTGTCGCTTGAGTCTTAGTATCAATGAGGAGGTGGGTTTCCACTGCAAGCCGAAGGGGCCGATGCTGCAAGTGGCTTTGGCAAAGGATTGTGGTGAGCGGGTGTGTAGTGGTGTGCAGTTGTTGGTGGTTGAGGATGAGACGAGGAAGCCAACAGAGATGACAGTCAATCTCGCGCGGGTAAAAGAAAGTGAGCAAGAGCAAGCATGCGATGTTGCGTGATAAAGGGTGAAAGGTAGGAACGCAGTTTTGATCGACCGCTCTTACCCCATGCATGCAGCCCTTTCGAAACATCGGATCTTCACGGGTCATGTCCACAGCCTTCTGGATGTTGTGGAAGGTACATGTGCCACTTCATTTCCAGGAAGCTGCATTGCGGGTGTATCGACTTCGAGTTGCATAAGCGCGGATGCGCACATGGACCGGCACCACTGTGGCACTGTATCCGTGAAAGGAAACAACGCTTGGTTCGTAGCAAATTTCTGTGGCGTATGGGTTCCGTTGGAGGGCCACTGACTCTGGCTACGTCTTTCAGAACCATCTACCCAAGCTCTCGAGCCGTTCTGTGCACCACTCGCATCATCTCGACCCTTTACCCATCTTGCTTCATGGCACACCCTCGACCTTCCAGACCTTTACCGCAGCATCCGCCCCACAACTGACGACCTTCCCTTCCTCGACCCAGCACACCCCGCCGACACCCTCCTTGTGCGCGTTCATCGCCTTCACCCGTTTGCCAGGATCCGCCAAACTCCACACCAGCACGTTCGTGTCCAGCGCACCACTGATGGCCTTCTTGCCGTCGGGACTCCAGTGGATGCACGTCACGCGTGCCGTGTGGGCGGACCAGCGGTTGGTCTCCAGCACCCAGCTGCCGGAGCTGTTGGCGTAGACGAAGATCTTGCCGTTCGAGAGGCCGGCGGCGATGTGAGTGCCGGTTGGGGCGAAGGAGAGGGTGGAGACGGGGTGAGTGGGTTCGGAAAGCTCGGCAACGGTGTCGAAAGAGGTTGGAGACGTGGCTTTGAGGACGCGGATCTTCTTGTCATCGGAACCCAGAGCGACGAGATCGTTGTGCGTTGCTATGCATGTTGGTGGTGCGGGCGTCTTGCATTTGCCGACTTCGGAGCCGTCGGCGTAAATCGTCAGACCGTTCGTCGTGGCAACGAGAACGTGAGGTTTGCCTGAGATGCTGGCGACTGCTACGCCTTTCGGCTGGCCGTCCGTCTTTGCGGCGTTGCCTTTAAACGACTTTTGCGCAGCATCAATCGTGCGAATGGTGTCATCCCAGCCAGTGCTGTATATGCGGCCATCGGATGGCGAGGGAGCAATTGCAGACACGTAGTTGGAGTGCATCTCACCGTCGATAGGCTCAGCCGCGCCCGACGCGATGTTCCATGACCTGGCCCTTCCCTCGGAGCTACCAGTAAACAGCGTTTGACTGTCGGACAAACTGGCAACAGCTGTGATAGCTTTCTGGTGCCCTTGGACAATCTTGTCCGGCTTGTCGTTGCCTTCTTGTAGGTAGTTGAGGTTACCCTCAAGATCCACGGAGATGATGAGCCCGTCTGACCTCCCTGGCGGCCAAGTAACGCCAACCTGCTGGTGCTGAATGTTGACACTCCCCTCCTCACCCATCCTCCACTTCTGCAAGCATTTACCCGACTCTGCTTCCCAGATCCGGACGGTCTGGTCCCCAGAACAGGTCACGAACTTCTTGCTATCCGGGGCCCAGCTTACGCCAAAGATGCTGCCTGTGTGCTCGCCCTCGCCAACCTGCTTTTGCGCCTCGCCCGTCTTCCCATCATAAAGCCAAATCTTCTTGTCACTCCCCACACTCACTAACCAGCTCCCATCAGGCGAGAACTGCGTCCCATAAATAAACTTGTCATGCTTCCCCCGAATACTCGTATTGAACTTGAACGGCGCGCCATGCAAAAAGCACAAACTCGCGTCATCACTCCCCGTCGCCGCACGCAGAGGCCTCTGCTGCCGCACGCTGACGGCATTGATCTGCGCGCTGTGCCCAGAGATCTCGCCCACACTGTTCCCGGAGTCGGCCGTGATGCAGTGCCCGAAGCGCTCCTTGCCATCCCCCACAGCGATGATGCGCTGGCTGTCGCCGTCCCATGCGATATCGTTAATGCGCCCCGCGATGATGTGGTATTCGCCCTTTGTGTTCTCTGCGCCTTGCGCGTCCCAGACTCGTACGCTGCCGCTGACGTCGCCGGAGGCTATGTAGAAGCCTGAGGGCGCGAAACGGGCGACGGTGGTTTGCGCGGTGTGTTGGGTGTATTGCTTCGCGTCGGCGGGATTGTCGATCGAGCGGATGAAGACGGATTTGCCGCTGGTGTAGACCAGACGTTCGCCCTTGGAGTCGGAGGAGATTGGAGTCGGTGAGCCTCTGGTGGTCGAGGGCGAGGCCGCCCAAATGCTCTCTGGTACTACCATTAGTCCGGCGATCGGGAAGAATTCGCAATATTACTCACCTGGTTTAATGGACATGTTTGTGCTGCAATATTCTATGGAAGAGAGCTCGTTGGCCTGCACAGCTGGTGTTTATTGATAGCCACCTTCTCCAGGAAATTCAGTGCCTGGCGAATGACGTGACAGTGGTGGGGCTTGCTTGGGTCGCCTTACCGGGGGAGAAACGAATGCCTGCGACGCTCTGGATGAATATCCTCTCACATTGTGTTTGCATCTGATGATTGATAAAGCTGCTTTGTCCTCTGACGATCTCAGAACCCTTGTCCAAGTCGTACAGTCTCCCCTCCACCACCATACCACAGCGTCCCCTTCCGGTGCTCCAGCCCCTTCTCTTCGCCAACAACCCACTCCCCACCCTCCTTAACACCTGAGCCCTTGGGCCAGTACTCTTTCCAAAGCCACTCGTTGACCTCATCAATCACAGCGATGAAGCTCTGCATCTTCTGGTGGTCGAACTTCCCATCCGCAGTCTCGAAATCCCGCGTCTCAATGAAGCGTGCAACAGTGAGATGGGCCGACGGGATCACATATCGACTCGCCACCTTGACGCCGGTCTTGCAGGCCTTGTCGTGGAGGTCTCGTCGTAGGTGGTGATAGGTATAAGCGTCTTCTCCAGCAGACCTCCCTGCCTCGCCGTTTGCTGGTAAGAACGAGAGCGCGAGAGCTTGAGCGTCGTAGCTCAATTGCGGCTTCACGAGTCTGGCGCGATGGTCGAGCGTGAAGTCCGTGATTGACGGGACGGACGGCAGCATCTTTCGAACCAAGTCTTCAATCTCTTCAGCAGTCAAGGAGTGCGTGATCTCAAGGGCTGTCATGTGCAGATTGTCCGGCGGCATGATCCAGAGCTTCGGCGCTGCTTCGAGGAGTTGTGCTTGGATCTTCGAGATCAAAGTCTTCACCTTCTGCGGTGGTCGAGCCCAGAAGACAAGGCAGTGTCGCCAGTCTTTGAAACCGGACTCGATGGAGGGTCCTTCAATCTTTTGGAGGATCTCGTCGACGGCCACGCCGGGGAAGTCCGGATCCAGCAACTTTGCTTGTTGCTGTTGGTTGCGATTTGTGCGGTGTGCGTCGTATCTTGCTTGAATCTCGGTCTTCGAATGGTGTATCATCAGAGTGATTCATATTCCAGGAGAGAGGGACTTACGACATCATTGTGACAAGCGTTGAGGAGATCCTCGTATGGATTCGCACTGGGCGCTGAGCCAGGTTTCGTTGAACCGGACAAATCTTCGAAGGTGTAGAACGCAGCCATCTCGCCTTCAGAAGAGCTCGTGACAAGGATACTGATCGGTTCGTGCTCAAAGGTGTCTTTGAGAATGTGGCTAGTGAATGTTAAGAGTAATTGTAGGCCACTTTCACCAAATCAACATCTCTGAATCCAATAAAGTGGGGCCTTCCATGCACGCATGTGCCCCAAAAAAGGACAGACGGCGCAGAGCAGCGCGACAGTGATTGAGAAATACGAAACCCGATTAGGTATTGCAACGTCCCGAACAAGCCCTCTACTATTACAACCCAGCCGAGAAAATGTAGCTCCCGCCCAATCCACGACGTATCTCCAGGAGCCTCCCTCATAGCCCCTTTAAAGTCGGACCAAACTTCGCGATCACTCGTCGTCCTCAGTGTAGGTCTTCGAAAATTTCACTAAGGAACTAAAGTCCTCCCACCCCAACACTCGACTTTTGCCCTTCACCCTCTCATCCAAGCCCTCCTCGCCCTCTGCGGCATTCTTTACCAACCAGCTGTGGGGGCGCAGACTGAACTTGCCGCCCGCACGAACCAGCTGCGTGCGCTCCGTCGGCCTGTCTGACTCCCCGTCGACCTCCTCCAACCCCTGCGGTGGGACCAAAGCAGGCGCGCTGGCCTCTTTCAAAGCATCTGAGCGGTGCTCTCTGTGCTCCAGAATGTCGACGTCGATCGTGTCGAGCGCAACGACGCGGTAGACGTGCACTTCCTTCTGCTGGCCATGGCGGCGCACACGACCGACGGCTTGGGCCATGGTGGCTTCGTAGCCGTACTGCGAGTCGCGCAGGAGCGGAGAGAGGAAGATGACGTGGTTCGCATTTTGGAGATTGCTGCCAGCGGCCGTCTCATCGGAGGCATTGAGCACGATGACAGTCGAACGGTCGTTGTGCTTCTTCTCCGTGGCCGAGTCGCGGAAGGCAACGATCTGCTGGCCCGCCTTGTTCGTGTCGCGCACGACGACCGACGAGATGTCGGACTCCGAGAGCGCTGCTGCTACTTGGTCAAGCTGCTCGGCGTACTGGACGAAGAGGATCGCTTGGTCGCCTTGCTTTTGGATCCTGTCCAGCAGAGTTATGGCGGCGCCGATCTTTGCGCCGTGGCGGGTAGATGATGTTTCTTTCAGATCGCCCATTTTCTGCTTCCACAGGATGTGGTGCGGACGCATAGACGAGGAACATCCTTGCGCCGGACAGTGAGTGTGGTGCAGCTCTTCTTGATGGTGCTTGAAGCAATCTGCGCAGATCATGTGGCCACAGAGAGCGGAGACGGCAACATCTTGGTCGCTCGACATCTGGGACTCACATGATACACTGTCACAAGTATGGTCGGCGTGGCCTTTCGTGGCCGACTGCTGCACGAGCTGGAGGTTCTTGAGGAAACGAAGCGACCGATTCGACACGAGCAGCCTGTTGACAAGGCCATTGGCTTTACTCGTGAGCGCTCTGGCACTGTCTTTGCCCCTGCCACCTGCCTTCTTATCATGGTCGTCCTCGTCGAGTTCGGCGTCGATCTCGGTGGTCTTCTGCTTCTTAGTTGCGCCGGCTTTGGTCTGTCCCCCATTTTCGTTGCAGATTGTTCGCAAGGTAGTGACAGTCTCTTCGTCGCCGAGAACGTCGGTGTCCACTCTGTTGGACTTCCAGCTTGCAAAGTGTTCGGGCTCCTTGGATTTAGCATCTGCAATGGCTTCACGCAGCTTACTTTGGCATTGCTGGACTTCTCTTTCGCGCCGCTGGACGAAAGACTCCAGACCGCTACCATATCGACTTCGGTCGAAAAAAGCAGCCTGCTTGGATAGCGCCTCTTCGGCGGAGGAGCAATCGACGACGGCCTCGTACAGAAATTCTTCCCGGTCCGTGTTCTTGGATTTGTTGCCCTTCCTGATGCGCATATCCAGTGAGTTGAGATGCTGAGACAGCTCGGTGTACAGCGCGCGATGGTCAAGATCAAGTGAGACCGGTACCAGATGGTCTTGATACTTTGTGTTGGCGAAGTCCGCGATGCTGCGCCTCACAAAGGTGTCAAGGAACATCTGGTCAATCTCTTGAATGCGGGCGTGCAAGAAATTCGAGGGGGCCTGACGCATAGAGTCGAAACGCTCGAAATCCGTCATGTCCTTCCGTAGCTCTCGCACGTTGGCGATCTTCATAACACCTCGAGCGTCGCTGCCAATACGCAGAGGTACGCCAAGCATACCGGCCATTTGCGCGATGTCGTAAAAATCGCCGAGAGCGGGAGTCGCAGACAAGCCCCAGCGCTTGTCTGCCTTGAGAGACGTGATTGATGCGTATTCGCGAGGCTCGTATTCGTGGAATTCGTCAACGATCAACCGATTGAAGTAAAACATCTCAAAGAGAGGCGTGCCGGCAGTCTCGGCGTCGATGGAGCCTGATGCAGCCCTTGCTGTGACGGTGTCCTTCTTTTTCTGCTTGCCTTCGGTGTAATCCTTTCCTCGCAGGCGGCGTGAGGGCACGAAGGTTTTGAACTCGTCACTGTTCACATTGGTCTTGTACTGTTCGCTGATGTGCTTCCTCAGCTCTTTGCGGCCCGACTCGCGCAGTATGCGCAAGTGCCGCGGAATCTGCGTCGTCGCAAACTTGAGCCACTGTGCGAAAGAGCGCCCTTTGTTTGTCGCGGGCCCCGGCACCGCGGTGAATGAGGCGAGACGCTCGGCATAAGCGTCTGCGCTGAAGATCGAGCGACTGACGACGATGATCTTGGCGGTCTCAAACTCCTTGACAGTAAGTTTTGTGAGATCGCGATCACCCTTGATGGCGTACACTCCTTCCTTGAGCTGCAGCTTGTCTTTGATCTCGCCGATCCATTGCTCCACGAGAGTGCCTGGGCACACGATCAAAGTGGCAGATGATGCGAGGAACCCTTCAGCATTCGCACTCCCGCGTTCTCTGATCTGTGCCAGTAATTCTGAGGCAGGGGTTTGCAGCATTTGCGCCTGAATCAGCGCCAAACTGGTGATCGTTTTGCCAAAGCCAGGGTGGTCGGCACAAATGCCACCTCGCACACGCACATCGCTTTGAGCTCGCATCTCGACGCGCCAACCCAGTCTTGGCAGGGTCGCTTCTTCGGCTTCTTCGAGAATGAACGACTGGCCATCGCCGCTCTCTTGCTTCCTCATCCAGGCCAGCGACAGCCGTTGCTTTGGAAACAGCTCAATTCTCATTTTGAGGTCATCGCCATACGGCGGCATGTTCTCGACATTGGACAAACGAAACGGCTTAGATGAAAAGTCACTTCCGGACCGAGCATCCGTAGTGAGAATCCACGAAAAGTGCGCTTTATTGGAAGCAGCGGGCAGACGAGCACGAGCCCGATGAGCCAGGGAGATCAGGTTGACACCCAGGCGGATGGACAACGAGTCCGCTTGCGACTCGACGAACATTGCCATGGGCCTCCGCTTCATAGCTCGTTCGTACTCGGCTGCGCTTGCAGGATCTTCGTAGGGCGCGATGCTCTTGCCATCTTCTCCAAGCCTCCATTTCAGAGACGGTTTCAAAGGCGCACATTCGTAGCAGCGCGTGAACGCATGTGCGTTGTTTAGCTGGTGCCATTCGCCGCTGGAGAATTTCCTCCTCATGGCCTCAAAGATCCAGGCGTTGGTGTCAAAGAATGTGATGTTGTCGGGTTGGATAGTGATGGCTTGGCTAGCCTCTTGATCAACCATTCGATCGCCTTCTGCCGCCTGGCAACCAATGACGGCGACAGCTTCGTTGCAAGTGATGTTTTCAGTCGTTGCGTGGACGTCCTCTGGTCGAGATATTTCAAGGTCAGAGCGGAGAGGCCGCATGCTCTTGTCCGTGTGGAATTTCGTCCAGGTAGAGTCAACTACCAATGTCGCCGAACATTCTGGCTGCTTTTGATCCCAAGGCCTCCAGGAAGGTTGAATGTGAGCAACAGGACAGCGAATCTCATCGTATTCAAGTAAAGACTTGTCAGAGCAGAAGACGAACGGGTCCTGCTTCGGATCGCCGACCCGCGTCGGGTCTTGGAAAAGAAACATTGGCAGTTCGTCTTCGCCAGCATCAACCCGCTTATACAAGCTATCGCAGGAGGTGCCACATTGTGGAAGATACGCGTACGTGCCATGCACAGAAGTCTCCAAGTGCTTGTCTTCGTCCGGATTCTTCAACTCAATGACGAGGTACTGCCACTGCCGATGATCCCTAAAATCGGGCATCTCGTTGCGCGACCACCAGGTGGGCATCCGAGCGCCGTGACCTTTGATCTTGAGCGTAATCTCACGCTTCGCAGGCACTCGCCACTTCCATTCTACGCCAGTGAGAGCTGAAAATTGTGAATCCACGACCGGGGCTTTGGCGACCGGCTGGATCAGCATCTGGCGCAACCAGTCAATCGAGGCGAGATGCTTGGGAGGATCGACGAAGAGGTGCCATTCTCCAGTGCCATTCTTTAAGACCAACTCCAATCGACCGACTGGAGCAAGATACGTTACCGTGATGCAGTGCGTTCTGCGCACATGCGATAGCGTGAACTCCGCTCCTCCAATCTTTTTTATCTCTGCGGCGTACTTTAAGACCTTTGGATTTCCGTTTGCTGGCATTAGCTCGTCGACGTGATCGACAAGATCGTGCCGCATCCGAAGCGACAAAGACGACTTGAGTCGGGCTTCAAAGTCTTTAGGCTCGAGTCTGTCTTTGCTGAGCTCGGGAGCGTGTATGTAATCGTGTTTTGGGTTTCCGCCGCAAACAACGCACGTCGTGTGCCCACAGTCAGCACACTGTTGAAGCGGCTTTGTCGTCATGCCCATGCTGCCCTCACAGCGGCACTTTCGCATGGCGCGGTTAGCTTCGCCGAGCAGCTGTGCAACCTCGATAGACTCCTCCCCTGAGGATAAATCAACAACCTTCATAGCACCGGCGGTAAGCTCCACTTCACGAGCCAGCGTGACTTTGGTAGTCATGTTCGTATCAGTGTACTCGGTTTTGGTGAACATCTTGAAACCTGCGATGAGCGCGCCGAGAATTGCAGGCCCAACCACGGTAGTAGACATTGCGTTGCCTGCAAGATCCTGAAGCTCTTTTGCATTTTCGGTCGTGAAAGACATTTTGTCCAATGGTAGACCTTGCAGCTTCAAGTTCTCTTCGGAAGTGAGTGCTCTTCCAGCATCAGAGATGAAAAATTGCCCCGAAGGCGTAATGCAGCCAGTGATGCCAAAAGCCGCAGAGTCCGTGTTCATGTAGATGTTCTGCGAAAGGTCCCAGATCCTGGTCTTATAGCGCACATCGTACATGCCGTTGGACGGCAGCGCTTTGCGAAGACTCGCAGCATCGATTGTGTCAAGCACTCGCTCCACCTGGCCATGATACCAAGAGGCAGATCCGTTCTCCGGCACAATCATGGCTCCGCTCTCTTGCCAGTGCGTAAACGGTCGAGCATTCCCGAGGCGCGTATCCTGTCTATAACGCATTTGCGTAACCTCGCACGTCGACCAGTCGACGTCTCTTGAGGGGTCATCTCCTCTCGTCTGATTGCGCTCAGTGATCTGGTCGTTAGGCAGCAGAAAAGAGGACACCGGGCTGCTTGCGTATCTTCTGAAATTGCCCATCGCATCTTGCCACTTTTTCCCCGCAGACTTGATCTCGGCTTCGTTCAGTCGGCTCTTGTCGAAGCAAGCGATGTAGCCTCGCTGGCGAGTGTGAGGAATGTAGAAGTTCTTCGTGTCTACGAGGACACCTGCAGACTCGTATCCCGCCTCCTCGTAGTGTTCGAGCATGAGATCCCAGTGAGCACTCTTGACGTTCTCGAGGAGGACTATGGGAGGGCGAAAGGCTTTGCAAAACGCCAAAACGGCGTGCCACGTCTTGTCGGACTCTCCGCCGTCGCTCAGTCCCTTCTTGTACTTGTTCAAACGCGAGAAATCGACGCAGGAGGTCCCTGCAATCAAGATGTCCGCATTAGTGGGGATGACGACTCTGGCGCCATACGCAGTAGTAGCCATCGGAACCTCCTCTTGGACCGCATCGGTAAGCTCGGTAATATCCCTGAAGATGATGGGAGGGTTGAAGTTTCGTTCAATATAGGCTTGCTTGAACGGCTCGATTTCGGCCGAAAACAAGTGCTCGATTTTCAACTCCCCCTGCGACTGCGCGGACAAGGCCTCTTGGATCATCTGCGTGGCAAGAAGGGGGCTCTCAGTTCCTGAGCACATCGTAGCCACACGCAACGGTCGACCGCGAAGGTGGTCGACCACTTTCCTTAGACCCAATTCCAATCCCTTGGCTGTGACATCCGCGAAGATGTCCCGAATGTCATGCAATGGCGCCAATCCGGGGTCTAGTCCTTTTGACTCTCCCTTTTCGCGAGAAAGTAGCTTTTTCATGTTGTTCGAGGTCCCTTTGCTGGATTTTCCTGTCCCCAACTTTCCACTTGGCTTGCTCGCTGCTTTAGCGGGCTCTTTGAGTCGCGCTCCGCCACGCTTGGGTTTGGGCTTCTCCACTTCGATGTCGGAAATGTCCTCCGCCGAGGGCGTTGGGCTGCTATTCTCGGAGGCAGCATCCTCCTGAAATTCTTCCGGATCTGATTCAGAAGCACTCTTGCTCTCTTCAAAATCCGATGATTCCGCGCCTACTTTCCTCCTGCCTTGATTCTTCCGAACAGGCTTAGCCACGGTAGCTGCCAGCTCGTCGTCAGAGTCGTCGTCAACAATTCGAGACATGGCCAGGGAACGTCGAGCCGCGACTCGCCGTGGTCGGCCATTCTGTGAACCGGTGATCTCGTCAGACGAGTCGATCTGCACTGCTGGCGTCGGATCGTTTTCGCGCATCACTGCCTGCACAGGGTTGTCGCCTTGCTCGAAGTCGTGTTCGTCAGCAAGTGAGGTACCCTTGAGAAACTTCTGAAGGCCGCTGTTTGCTTCATCCTGCGGATTTGATTCCTCAACCGGTGCACCCGACTTCGAACCGCTCTCGACCAAAACGTAGTCCAATTCGCGAACACGCTTGTTATTGGTCTCAGAGGGTTCCTTTTCGGTCAAAGGTTTAGCAGCCTTCGCCAGCGTAAAGGGATTGATGTTGTTGATTCTGCTGTCTCCATTCCTGCCCTCGTCTAGAACGTCTGACTTTCGTTTGCGACCTGCGGCCAGGCGTGCCATCTTGGGCTACCGCTTGGGAGGTAGCCCGCAGCGTGAGTGGTTATGGAAATGTCGACGCGCGCGCTACAGACGTATAATAAAAGCATTCGCGTGCAACCGAAATATCGTCGAGTCCCAGTCTACTCGACACCATTGATCAGCAACCCGCCATAAGGTCGGCGAAGTGTAAGCTCACTGGAAGGCGCGCTGCGTGGAAGACGTGAAGCGCGAGGGGACGCGTCTTAGGTGGAAGCGCGTTCAGGCCGGAGCCAGGGTTCGGCTTGCCGAGATTCCACAGTGTAGGCGTTCACTGTGTGGAGGCATCAAGGCACGCTTGAGGGCGGTTGAGCTGGAAGCGTACATCACTCCAAGATACCTTACCTAGGAAATGCACTGGTGTAGAAGAGTCTATCCAATCTACGACCTACACCTTTGTTGACTTGCTTGACACAACACTTCGTGACAGTCATCTTGAATTCGAAGAGCTACTGCGCCAAGCCATTAGCGGTACGCATTACATAGCTGGTCGATTACCACCAATCAGACAACTACATTCATCTTTGGGAGGAGAAATTGGTCCACTTGACAGCAACCTGGAAGCTTGATAAAAACGTTGGTATTCTCATATTGACCAAAATGCCTGCCTTTCTGTCAGCAGTCAATCTGCTCACAGACCTCCTGTAACGGATCACCCGAACGCCATCGCTATTTGAGAAAGTGCGGCAGCAAAACAAGACAGTCTCACTCCTCTGTCCCCAGTACCATCTTCTCCCTCTCGCTTCTCCTTTTCTTCTGACCTTTCCGACTGTGCTTCCTCTCGTTCTCCTCCTTCCTCTTCAAACTCTTCAGCTCTTCCGACTTAATTTCTCCGGCCTTCTTCACCTGCTTCGGCACATGCCTGTGTCTCGCTATCCTCCGAATCTCGGGCATGTGCTTGTATCGCTGCTTCAAAGCCTCGTCGTACTCCAGCTTCTGGCGCTCGCGCGCGCTCTTTATGCCCGAGCGAGCGCTAGCGTTAGACCGCCAGAGGCGGATGTTGCCATCATCGGATCCGGAGAGCACATAGGCGTTGTCCGGCGTCCATCGAGCGGCAAAGACACGCTGCATGCGCTTAGTGTGGTACACGTCCCGACTGTGTCCCTCATTCCGTCTCCACAGGCGGATGCTGCGGTCATAGGAAGCCGAAACCAGCTCTTCACCAGTCGGACTGAACTCGACATCCATGACTGCGCTGACATGCCCTTTCAACACATTTATTGCTCGCGCCATGTTACGCATATCAAATTGGTAGATGTTGTGGTCTTCGTTGGCAACAGCAAAATTGAATGCTTCCATCGGGTTCCAGGCGATCGCGTTGGAAGAGAGAGAAAGCACGGAACGGTGGAGCGGCGAGGAGGTTCGGAGATCGTACATGACGATAGAGCGATCGGATGCGGTCGAGCCAAGGATGGAAGTCTCGGATTGGTTGAGGGCGAGAGAAGTGATGGTGTCGGTTGCCGTTGGCCAAGCGATCGTTTGAGTCGGGATCGATGACGGTCGTTGGAGGTCGTAGAGGGCGATCGTTGATGATGAAGAGGCAGCAAATGCGGGTTCGGTGCGGTGGCGGGTTATTCCTGTGAACGAGTTCTCCCCGACCCATGTTGCGGTGGCCTTACTGTTGGGCTGGCTGTTGTAAGGGTCGTGCATCTTGATCGTCTTGTCGCTCCCGCAAGACAGCAACTTTTGGTCTTGCGTCCAACAGACACCCTTCACCATCCCATGATGTGCGCGAGCTTGCCACACTTCATCCTGGCTAGGAAGATCCCACACCTTGACAACTCCGTCACCACTGCCACTTGCGAACCTCTCCAAGCTCCTCGGATCCTTTGCTAGGGTGTAAACGCCATCCACATGTCCCCGTCCCAGCTGGGCCACGAACGGCGCCGCAAACATACGCTCGAGTTTGGTCGCATTGAGAGCGCGAGTGTACTCGCGGGCTCGCTCAAAAGGATGCTGGCTAGGGTCGAGGTTTCGGGGTTGACGGGCGACATCGCTTCCGGGAGTCTGCTGCGAGCTCGTCGACCGCGAGAGCGCTTTGATTTTCTGTTACCACTATCAGCATGCCATCAGATTCTGGCGCACGAGAAGCTGAACTGACCATGGCGAAGTCAAAGGATGAAGAAACGTGCGACACAGACGAAGATTTCGCCTTTCGACTCTCAGGCCAAGATTTCGAGATTCGAGATCTTAAACTCCGCACTTATCTCCGCGCGGGCGATACCAGCTGCACCTCACCTCCAGCTGCATCCGCCGGCTTCCTCCACTGCTTGTACGATTGAACGACCATTTATTGACGACGACCGGATTCCTTACCAAGCGTACTCTGCCTCTCGCACATAAACACGTGTCATCATGGTTCTATCCTTCGTCCTCATCCAAAACCGGCAGTAAGACGGACTCCAGCCCCTCCATCTCTATGCGTCCCACCGTCCCCAGTCCTAACGCCGAACTCTAGAGGCAAGACTCGCCTAGCCAAATGGTACAGCCCCTACAACGACGACGAGAAGATCAAGCTCAAGGGCGAGATCCACCGCCTCGTGGCCCCGCGCGATCAAAAGCACCAGTCCAACTTTGTCGAGTTCCGGGGCAGCAGCAAGATCGTTTACCGCCGGTACGCCGGGCTCTTCTTCTGCGCGTGCGTCGACGCCAACGACAACGAGCTGGCATACTTGGAGGCGATACACTTCTTTGTCGAGGTGTTGGATCAGTTCTTCGGGAATGTGTGCGAGCTGGATCTGGTGTTCAACTTCTACAAGGTACGAGGAGTGGGGATCAGACTACTGGGATGAGATGCTGACAGAGTGTGCGGCACAGGTCTACGCGATTCTAGACGAGGTCTTCCTCGCAGGCGAGATCCAAGAGACGTCGAAGCAGGTGGTGCTCACGCGGCTGGAACATTTGGACAAGCTTGAGTGATTGAGAAACACCCAAAGCCGCCGGCGGCACGCATTCATGCCAGCATTGGCAAAATGCTAAACGTTCCGTCAAACAGCAGGAATGTAAACCTCGGAAAGTTTGATACCACCGACCTGCCGGAGCTCAAACCCGGCTATTGTGTAGAACAGCTGGGCCAAAGCAGGATCGACGACGCCGGCGATCCGCGTGCGCGACACGACGACGTGGCGTTGTGCTCGGGACAGCCACTGTAGCTCATTGTAACCGAGCTCAACATGTCACGCGCTACGCAGCCTGGTGGTACGCCTTACACCTGTCGTTTGACCGACGAAGCAAAACTGTGGAAGGAGGTGCGAGACCCGGAACTCAAAGACAGAATCCTTCGCCTCATTAAAGGAAATTAGGTGGTGGAAGCCTGGTGGCAGGTGTCGCCCGCGTTGAAGAAGGAATGGAGAAGCTAAATTCACACAACGGAGGGATTGACAGATGCATTGGAGCAAGAAGCAGCTAGCTTGGCTAAATTATCGTTCTGCCCGGAAAAATGGAACCATCAGTCACAAAGATAGCTGCCCGCCTCTGTCTCCTCCATGCCGGAGAATTTCATGTGCCCAACGCCCCTCTCTTCCCCTGATTCAATCGCATCCCTCATCCATTCTCATGCTCTGAGACCAACCTCGAGCGTGGGCCCACGCGCGCAACGTGGGGCAGTAAGGCCGGGGGAGCCCTGTCTAGCTTCTTGCCAGGGACCTCCGCATCAATCTCAGTCCTCCGCAATCACGATCGCCTCACCTGTCTTCACCCTCGCCTTCCCCTTCCCCTTCCCATTCGTCATCTCCCTCTCCATTACTGCCCTCTCCTCGTCGGATCTCCCCGCTTCCCACCCCATCGGCCACCCCTTCGCATCGGGATGATCCGGCCTCAGCGCCCTCAAAAACACCTTCCGATCACCAAAATAATCCATCTCCTGCACCGTCTCCCCAAACCCCACCCTATCGTACCCCAGAAGCAGTACAAAGTCCTCCTCGGCCGTGGTGGCGACCATCGAGTTCCACAGCGTCTCGACCGTTGTGAGGCGGTTGCCTTTGAACCACGTGAAGTCCTTCTCCTTGTTGATGGTGGTGGGCTTGACGCCGATGTTGAGGACACCGATCCAGTAGCGGTGGGAGGGGAGAGGCATGCGGGGGACGAATTGGATCGCGCGGGTGTGGAAGCTCTTGTAGCGCTTCAGGTGCGAGGAGAGGTCGCGGACTGGGTCTGGTGCGGTGCAGTCGTTAGCGCTGCTGGGCTTTTTGCGCGCGGCAATGACGGGGGAGGTAGGAGGTGTGGAAGGGCCGGGTACGGGAAGGCAGCCGCGCGTATGGGTGTCGTTGGAGGCGTAGTCGTGGGTTGCTGGGGTTCTGAGGGTGGTGCCGGCCTTCGTTGGTGGCGGGGAAACAAGGTTGATGATGTTGGCCTGGGACTGTTCATCTTCTTCCTCTTCATCTTCGAGGCTGTCGCCATGGGTGGGGATCGTCTCGCCGAAAGTGCTGGTGAAAAGGTCTTCTTCACCGTCGTCGTCGTTGCGCATGCGCTCGTTCCACTGTTCTTCTGTCGACTGTGATTCTGCTTCGAAAGTATACTCGTCTTTGGTGAACTCGTTCGCCTCCACATCCGGACCAGGATCGTTCGAGTACTGCTGCTGTTTTTCGGCATCGTTGAACCTGATATTCTCCAGGTCCGGCTCTTCACTCACCGTCCGGGCGCCAGGGACTCCCATTGCGCTACCACGAAGTCTATTGAAACGAGAAAGCGTCGACGCCTCACCTTTTCCCGTCAGAGCGCGCTTGCTCTGAGGCTCGTCGTCAGCCGCCTCGGATGCCTGTCGCTTGCGCGTGGCAGGAGGACGCCCTTCTTCCGCAGCCTGCTGCTCCATGTCTGCCTGCTCGTTGGGGCCTTGAGACTGAGCGAAGCTGAACATTGTTTTGAGATCTGATGGCTTCGTCTTAACTCGGAAGTTTTAGACGGTGGATGTTATTCTTCTTACCACCGGGAATAAGCGTGAAAGGTGGAAGCGGGGGCAGAGGCAGAGGTTGAGTGGAAAGGATGTCGTTGTGAGAAGCGAAGAACGTTAAAGTTCTCAGTCGTTGACAAGAGATCAAGAAGCAAGAACGAGCGAAGTCCGAATTTGCAACATCTGGATCGTGAAAGAGCTTCCGAACCGCTCACCTAACGCAAGCACGTGGAAGAAAGTCGGCGTGGGGTGCGAGCAGGGCACGAGTGAGGGAGGGCCGGCAGAACAAGCACCCAAAGCTCACTCACTTCAGCTTCACTCTTCCTGCAACTCCCGCTGAAAGACTTGCTTTCCTCCTCCACGCTTTTTTTTAGGCTCCACACCCACCCGAGCACGTACCCTGAGCACAACCCAAACATCACATCCCAACATATTTCCACGCAACAAGACTCACACTCAGAACCACGTTGCAGGTCCAAGATGGCGGAAAAACCCAAGGGCTGGACTGAGAGCGAAAAAGTATGATCCCAAGCATCACCTTACCGTCCTACTAGTAATTCACACTGGCTGGCACAGCTCGAACTCATCTTCCAGATTGTCGAAAAGTTGGGTGCAATCCCCTGGGATGACATCACCCTTCCAGAGGGCCGTACCAAGAAGGCGTGCGTCGTCATGATCGATCGCGAAAAAACCAAGGTCAGAAAGGCGCGTGTGGCAAGGGCCAATGATGGTGAGGCAGTGACGGAGAGCATTGAGAAGAAGACCCCCGAGGAGAAGGCCGGCGGCAAGGCAAGTGACTGCGCACTTCTGACATGGGTTATCACGATACTGACAACCTACTGTACAGCGCAAGGCCGACGACAAGGCCGGAGGGAAAGCAAAGAAGGCTGCAACTCCTCGCAAGAAGACCGCCAAGACCCCTGAAGAAGACTGCGGCGATGATGAGCGACTCGACGATGTGAAGCCTGAGAAGGATACCTGAGGGATCAAGATGGAGGAGGATGATGACGAGCAGGCGAATGGCGACTTAAACTGAACCCGAGCTCGTTCGCTGTCTTTCTGCCTGGCTTCCGACGCCTCGTTCCTAGACCACTGGGAGATTCATGTATTTGTGAAGGCCCGCAAGTCACCGCCACGGGGGGATTGATGATTGTGAAGGCGTGTTTGGGATGGCTTAGCGAGGAAAGAGGGAGGTGAAGTCGGAGAGACGTCCACCCCTTCCAAGTTCAATACTTGCCTTAGGCATTATCCAATGCAGAGGAACCTTCAAGGTCGCAGCCTCAGTCCCATTACCGTGTGCCCGCCCCTCTCCAGCCCCCAAGACTGCATTGCATATAATTGCCTTGCACCTCTGCTTGAAGTCGTCTGCGTGCCTGCCAAATGCGCCTGCCTGGATGCGCGCTGGCCCTTCCATCGGCCTGAAGACTGCCGCGAAGTGTCTCCCTTCCTCGACAACTCGTTCCACCACTTCATCTTTGCGTCGCTTTACCACCTGCCCGATTGCGCCGCTGCACCTGAATCTCACGCCACGCTTCCCGCGTTCTCTAGCACGCTGCGCAGCTGCACGGCAGGCGCCCCGACAGATCCCCTCGACTTTCGCCCGAGCCTTCGCCATGGACCACAACTCCGTGAAGCGCAAACAACCTCACGTCCCCAACTCAGATCGCCCGATGAAACAAGCTCGAAGACCCTCGAATCCGTCGCAAATGGAGCAAAACAAACTCCACCAGAAGGGGGTCTCGACTTCTCAGAATGACACCCCCAACGGATACGGCTCGCCCATCGATGAGGAAGTGGACTTGCAAGAGGTGGTACACGCAGCGGCTACAGCAGACACGGCGGAATGGCAAGCGACGATCGAGAAGGTCGTGCGCAATGTCGTAAGCATACACTTCTGCCAGACGTGCGCGTTCGATACGGATTCGGCGATTTCAAGCGAGGCGACGGGGTTCGTGGTGGATGCTGAGAGGGGCTACATCTTGACGAATCGGCATGTGGTGGGCGCGGGACCGTTTTGGGGTTATTGCATCTTCGACAATCACGAAGAGTGCGATGTTTACCCTGTCTACCGTGATCCAGTGCACGATTTTGGGATACTGCGATTCGACCCCAAGGCGATCAAGTACATGCCGCTGGACGAGCTGGTCTTGCGTCCAGATCTGGCGAAAGTCGGATCGGAGATCAGAGTGGTTGGCAACGATGCTGGGGAGAAGCTGAGCATTCTGTCTGGTGTCATTTCGCGGTTAGACCGCAATGCGCCCGAGTACGGGGAGGGGTACAGCGACTTCAACACCAACTACATTCAAGCTGCGGCAGCTGCATCTGGAGGGTCATCAGGATCTCCCGTGGTCAACATCGATGGATTCGCGATTGCGCTGCAAGCAGGTGGCAGGGCAGATGGTGCTGCAACGGACTACTTCCTCCCGCTGGATCGACCAAGACGAGCGCTGGAGTGCATCAGAGAAGGTAAACATGTGGATAGAGGAACCATACAGACACAATGGGTTATCAAGGCGTTCGACGAGTGCAGGAGGCTAGGGCTGAGCCCGGAGTGGGAGAGCAAAGTGCGTGCCGAGTTCCCCAAGGAGACAGGCATGCTCGTTGCCGAGGTCGTGTTGCCGAAAGGCCCTGGGCATGAGAAGCTGGAAGAGGGAGACGTGCTGGTCAGGGTCAACGGAGAGCTGCTCACACAATTTGCGCGCCTTGACGCGATTCTCGATAGCAGCGTCGGTGGAACGGTCAAGCTGCTTCTGCAACGAGGCGGGCAGGATCTGGAAGTCGAGCTGGGTGTTGGCGACCTGCATGCCATCACCCCTGACCGCTTCGTGTCCGTCGCTGGCGCTGCTTTCCACGACCTGTCTTACCAGCAGGCTCGCCTGTACGCAGTTGCTCTCAAAGACGCCGGTGTCTACGTCTGTGAGGCATCTGGATCGTTTCGCTTCGAGGGCTGCGAGTCTGGCTGGCTGGTGCAGACGATAGACCACAAGCCAACGCCCGATCTGGACACTTTTGTCGAAGTGATGAAGGAGATTCCCGATCGAAGCCGAGTGGTGGTCACCTACAAGCACTTGCGCGACATGCACACGCTCAACACGAGCATCGTGCTCGTCGATCGGCACTGGCACAAGCATATGAGGCTCGCGGTACGGAACGACGAGACGGGCCTCTGGGATTTCACCGACCTCGCCGAACCCGTCCCGCCGACACCTCCAGTGCCAACCAAAGCGAACTTCGTGCAAATGCAGGGCGCGAAGCACCCAGCTGCCGTGGATATTGTGCGTTCGTTTGTTAGAGTCAGCGCCAACATCCCACTCAAGGTCGACGGCTTCCCCAAGTCGCGTAAGATCGGCTTCGGCCTGGTGATCGACGCGGACAAGGGCCTGGTCGTGGTCTCGCGCGCCATCGTGCCCTACGACCTGTGCGATATCTCCATCACCATAGCGGACTCGATCATCGTCGATGGCAAAGTCATCTTCATGCATCCGCTGCAAAACTACGCCGTCCTGCAATACGACCCCAGCCTAGTGCAGGCGCCCGTCAAGAGCGCGAAACTCTCCAGCGTCCCCATCAAGCAAGGCGAAGAGACCATCTTCTTCGGCTTCAACCAGAATCTGCGCCCTGTTGTGGCCAAGACGGCCGTCACAGACATCACGACGGTCGCCATCCCCGCTTCGGCGTCCACCCCCCGCTACCGTGCCGTCAACCTCGACGCCATCACGGTCGACACCAGCCTAAGCGGCCAATGCGGCTCGGGCGTGCTCGTAACCGAAGACGGCACGGTGCAAGCCCTCTGGCTCACCTACCTGGGCGAGCGCACCGGCCACAGCGGCAAAGACATCGAATACCATCTGGGCTCCGCAACCCCCGCCCTTCTCCCCGTCATCAACGAGATCAAATCCGGCCTGACCCCTGACCTCCGCATCCTCAATCTTGAAATGCAGACCGTCCAAATGTCCCAATGCCGTATAATGGGCGTCTCCGACGACGTCCTCGAGCGCGTCGAGCGCGAAGACCCCGAACGCCACCAGCTCTTCATGGTGCGCAAAGTCGACGCGGGCAACGTCGGCGGCCTCCAAGAAGGCGACATCGTCCTCACCCTCAACGACCGCCTCATCACCCGCGTCGACGACCTGGACCTCATGTACTCGCACGCCACCCTGCGCGCGACTATCGTCCGCCGCCAACAAGAAATGACCCTCGACGTCCCCACCGTTCCTACCTCAGAGCTGGAAACGGACCGCGTTGTCGCCTTCTGCGGCGCCATCCTGCACCGCCCCCACCACGCCGTCCGCCAGCAAATCTCCCACATCCATTCCGACATCTACATCAGCACGCGCTTCCGCGGCTCCCCCGCGTACCAGTACGGCCTCGCACCGACCAACTTCATCCTCGCTGTCAACGCCGTGCCCACACCCGACATCCCCACTTTCTTGGCCGAGGTGAACAAGATTCCCGATAACACGTATTTCCGCCTCAAGGTCATGACGTTTGATAACGTGCCCTGGGTCGCGACAATGAAGAAGTGCGAGCACTATTTTCCGACGGTGGAGTTTGTCAAGGACGCCGGGGTGCGGGAGGGGTGGCGGAGGAGGATGTTTGAGGGCGGAAGGG
>JAWXCT010000178.1:61613-78336 GCA_034509035.1 Saxispiralis lemnorum
AGAGATCTAGAAGGTTGCTAAAGAGGAAGGGAAGAAGAGAAGGAAAAGCTGCCCTAAAGTACTTGGATCTAGACAGCACATGCTATAGTTTAGCAGGCATGTGAACTATGATCTAATGGCCTATCTGCTGAAGCAAACTGGTCAAAACTCACCTGGCAACCTTATATAAGGAGGTCACTGCATTAGTTGATGGCTAATACAGCGCAGGGGGAGTGTTGTGATGAGGATTGCCAAGGCAGCATGCCTGTCATGTGACTCTGCGATCACATGACCTGTGAAGGGTCTTCATCTCGTCTCTGTGTAGCTCGCATCCATAGATTATGCACTTTCACACCAAACTCTGTGCACACCATGCAAGACGCGGGCGCTTTGACGCGCCAGTCTCGCGCGCAGCACCCTCGGCACCTTACACTGAAGGAATTCAGTGGGATTGACCGTTCTTTACGATACAGGGATCGTCATGTAAAGTATTCAAAAGAATCTCAGCCAAGCTGTGCGTTATCTCTACTCCCATCATCCATCATAGCAACGCTCGCTAATCCTATCCTTCCATCCCATCCATCCATCACCTTAGAGCCGAAGGGCCACGCCAAACCGGCAGCACTGCTGGAATTTCCTTCGGCTCATGTTCTACTACCCCTCGTGCATGCACAGTCAAGCCATTGAAGCCAGCTGTCAACTCCCATGCTCAACGGGCACCGAACCTCCGCATCTCAGCGCCGTGCCATCTTCGATCGTCCCATCCGCGTGTCCGGCCGCATCTACGTGACGAACATCCCATTCGAGTTGTCGTGAATGTCGTACTGCTTGATGACATCGGCCAGCTTCTTGGCCTCGGCGGAAAAGTTTAGGTGCTGTGCGGACTGCACCTGGTAGCGGACCCTGTAGGATTCAAGTCAGCAAACCGCATCATCGTCGGAGAGGGAAACAGTGCAACAAACCTCTGCTGATCCTGAAACGTATCCATCTTCGCCTTACACCGGAAAACAAACGTCTTACAATTCGCGTCATGAAACGCATCCGCCACCCTCCTCTCATCACCCTCCTCGCGCAGCGCCACCAGCTCATTGGCCGGCATTCCCATAATCTGCTCCCCGGTCTCGTTGAAGCAGCTCAACCAAATCTGGCCCGTGTGATCGCTAACGTTAACGCTCATGATGTAGCGGTACTCAGGCGCGTCCCAGGTCTTGTCGCACTTTTCGCAGCGCCACGCACCTTCGCCCGGATTGGGCTCGACGACTTTCTTGTTGCACATGTCGGTGCGGCAGGCGGGGTAGGCGAAGTTGTCTTGCTTGACGTAGATGAGGGTCGCTTTGAGCGAAAACCAGTCCGTGTCGTCGCTCATGCCTAGGTTTTCGTCTTTGACGGCGGCGATGGTCTTGGTGGCATTGCGGTCGGAGCCCGAAGTTGCAATGCCGGTGGACTGGTGGGAGGCGAAGGTTTCGTTGCGCCCGCTGCCGTCGTACCAGCCTTTCAGCTTGTAGGCGTCTTCGATGTCTGGGTCGACGTTCATGGTGCCTGAGGAGAGGAGGGAGAGCGAGCGGCCGCCAAAGTCGGAGACCTTGACGCCTTTGAATGCCAGCACGGATTCGGTGGGCGTGTTGAAGTTCTCAGCCGTTTTGCCCCAGACGGTCAGGCGGACGTTGAATCCAGTATTGTCCACAAGGTTGACCTCGCGCTTGTTGAAAGGTTTGCCCGAAGTCTTAGACACAATCTCGGACAGCTCGCCGACGTCCTGAAGCACGCCGATGCAGTCGATCGTGCTGTCTTTCTCCACATTCTGCAGGTCCGCCATCGAGGTAAAGTTATACTGCACCTGCGGCACGCCCTCGGAGTCTTCAGCCTTCTCCAGCACCGTATCCCTCTCAAACGTAAGCTCATAATCGTTGTTCAAATTCGAAAACTGCTTCTTCGCCAGCTGCACTTTGCATGGGTTGGAGACGTAGTACACGCTCCCCTCTTGCAAGATGTCATACCACTGATCCACGGCATCGTTGAAACCCGTCGCGCGTATCTCCCCGGAGTCGTCGAGGAAATTGACGCTGAATAGCTTCCCTTCGCCCTTGGCGTTCTTGTATGTCTTCACGTCGCTCTTCTGCGTGCATCGCACCTTGATCGTCCACTTGTGCGCATAGGGCGACAGCGCCTCGATCGGGTAGATGTTCGCGTGTGAGCCGCCCCTCGGCGCCGTGTTGGTCCGCATAGGCACTGCGGCCTGCTGCGGCGTCGCCTGCTGCTGCTGCTTAGCCCCGTAGAATTCGCCCCCGCCGATGTTGCCCGGCTGTGGCTTCGTTTCCTGCTGCTGCTGCTGCTCCTCTGCTTTTGGGGGCTCGATTCCCACGGGCTGGCCCAGCTTGTCCGGCTCGCCATACTCCTCCAGCACGTCCAGCTCGAGGATGATGAGGATGTGCTTGTCCTTGACGAAGTTGGGCGTGAACTGCTTCAGGCGGCAGATGCTGCCCTTCTTCAGCTTGCTCTCGTGCACAATGTCGTTCATCTCTGTCACCGAAGTTTTGTGTCAGCCACATTCATCCTTCCTACCATTCATCCCCTCGGGAAGCAATGCCAACTCACGCTGCGCCAGCATTCCCTGCATGAAATTCACACTATCGCTCATCACGACCCGAAACCTCTCCGCGCCATTCTGGCTGTTCATGGGCTTGATCTGCACGCACTGCACGATCGGGTGGTCGACGGTCTGCGAGCCCTCGCAAACACTGCGCAGGCTGCCGCGCGAGAGGGCGCTGAAGGGGTCTGCCATGGTGAGGGCGCGTAGGAGGTCGCTGTGCTGGCTGTCGGGGGTGAGTGAGGGGCCGTAGTCGTCGGAGGAAGAAGAGGTAGTGAAGGAAGGGTGGTGGTGGTGTTGTTGCGATAAGATGGTGGGGGGGGACGGTGCTGGTGGCGGCCTGGGCGGGGAGGTCGCGGGACGCGTCGCGTGGGCGTTTCCGTCGCCTAAAGAGGGACGCGAGTTGGCGCTTGGGCCACCACTGGCGGGCGTGCGCACGTGATACTCGATCATGTCCGCGAGTTAGGACACAACGACGATGAGGTCTCGTACGATGCGGATCTTGTCCCTTCATATAGCCTTGCTATGACTCTGGCGATCGCCACAATGTAGCCTTGAGCTACTCATGTTCTGCAGGCAGAAGAGCCCCCAATTTCCTCGAACACCAGCCACCATCTTGCTCCCATTGGATCTCCCTGCTTCTCCACTCGACTGCTGCCTCCCGCACCGACCTCAGGCACACGCTGCAGATCAAAGCAATGGAACACAAGTAGTGTTAATTGGCAAAAGGGTCGCCCGAAAGCGTCAATTACGTAGTGGCAAAGCCCTATCACTCTTCCCTCCCTCCCAACCAGAACACAAGAAGAGCGTCCTCCTAAAATGCCGTAAGACCATTGCAAGGCGAGAGACTCTTCAAGAATCACCCCGCCCGAACCCCGTTCACCATATCACACCCTGTCTAGAACCCCCCGCCCCCCGCTGCGCACGTAGAAACTCCGCTGTACACACACTTACACAAACACTCGGCCTCCGTAGGAGATTGACTGACCAAAGAAATTTGCAGACGCGATGCTCGCTAGATTCGCGGGTTAAATTGAACTGATAGAAAGGAAAACGACGTTGTTCAAGAGTGAAGGCCGCTCATCGCGCGGTGGGCCCGAAATCGAACTGCGGCAGCGTAGGCTCGCGATGCCGCGAGGGGCTGCGGCTCATGCTGGCGTCCCGTTCGTGGTGGCCCATGCCCGCGGCGTGCGAGATGAGGTGGTCATCATCGCCCGCACCGCCGTAGCCGTAGTCGTCGCGCTGGAAGCGCTGTGTACGCGGGTGCGGGTTGGGGACAGCATCGTAGTCGCCCTTGTTATCGGCGCTAAAGGTGCGGGCGTGCACGAGGCCCGGAGACTTGTAGGTGGTGTCTTGTTTTTGTGACATGGGTTCCATGAGGAGGGAGTTGCGGGCATCGAGGGGAGTGAGGTTGTCGAGGTCGCGGTTGCGCTTTTCGGCTTCCTTGCGCTGTTTGCGGTGGGGGTTCTCCTTGACGCAGGCGATGATAGCGTTGACTGCGATGAGGATGGCGAGGACGCCGGTGAGAAGGGACTGGACGACGATCAGGACGACGCCGGTAACGGTCTTGGTCGTCTGGCTCATGCCGAGCTCTTCGACGAAGACCAGGATGCAAGCGACGGAGAGGACGCGGACAACGTGGATCGTGATATTGATCCACCGACTGCTCTTCAGCTCGTAGGGACGCGTCCAGAGGAGAAGAATGAGCATCAGGCCTTCGACGATCAGCTGACCGCTGGCTTGCACGAGCCCGTTGCCGTTGGCGCCAGCGATGATGATGCCCTTGGCCAACATGTAGATGATCAGCGGGACGAAGAACATCCAGTAGTTCCGCTTGAAGCCGTCGTAGAACAGGCTGTATTTGATCCATGTCTCCTTGTTCTCGTAAAGGCCGTTCGCGTCGCCTTCCATCTTTTTGTACGCCCTCGCCTTGGTGATGATCCTCCACCCGAAGCCGGCAAGAACGACGGTGAAGAGCGCGAGAGTGACACCCGCGAGGACTTTCACACCCCAGGAGTCACCCTCAGCGAACTGGTAGACACAGTACATGACCCAGATACCGTAGAGGAGCAGAATCAAATTGACAATGGCCTTTGCCATCCTCCACCAGTATCGCGCGCGCCAGGACTCCATAGACTTAGGCAACTTGCCAAACATCGCCCAGAGTTCCAGGATCAATTTGAGCAGGAGGATGACGACGATGATTGCGGCCACGACGATCGCAAAGATGAGGAGCACCGTCATGAAAGTATTCTTGTCCGGAACCATCAGCCGCTCGCTGTAGGCCTGAATGCCTTCCACGAAGTGCTGGTCCTTGGACGGGTCGTTTTCGCCGTCGCCCGAGTCGCCACCGTCTCCACCATTGCTGTCGCCGCCCACATTCGTCGTGTCACCGTTGACAGTCACCTCAGTTCCATCGCGAGCGTAGAGCAGGGCGGCACGCAATGCGCGGCGCGCGACATCCGACGCGCCTTCCTGGCCCTTCTCAAAAACCAGTGTAGCGTTGTCCTTCAGGTAGTCGTAGCTCGCTTTGTCCAGGTCGCCTCCGGTACTCGCCCGGAAACTGTCGATCGACCTCTGCATGCTCGGCCATGGGACCAGCCCGGTCGAGAAAGCAAAGTTGGTTGTAAAGCTCTGGTACACCGAAGGGTACTGGACGCTGAGCATGCCGTTTGTCGCGATGCCCTGGAACCAGTGGATGACCTCGGTAAAGGAGGGCGAAGACGTCGCGGCGCCAGGCTGGCCTCCGGCGGCGAGAGCACCAACGGCAGACATCGCCAGGGCGGCTGCAGCAATCCCGGCCGCCGCGTATGAGACTGCTGGTAGGTCGACGCTCTTTCCGTTGCCGACATTGGATTCTATGCAAGCCAAGTCGTCGCCGTCTTGGTCGGTCAGCTCCATCCTCACGTTGCCGTCGAGATCGGGTACTGAGAAAGCGATGGCGGGGATTTGCGACGCGTATTCGTCAGGCACTTTTATTGACCCTTTCGAAGAGAAGGTGGTTGCGGGTACTGCGACTCATGTCAGCGTTCAACCTCCCCCTCAATCAGCGTCTACAAGCCACCTACGTGGACACATTTCCGGCATGCCATAATCGCAAGGATCAAAACTCTTGGTGTATATTTCATTCCCGTACGCCGTGACAATCAGCTTCGCCTTGACCTTTAACTCCTCTGTGCTCAGGCCCGCCACGTCGAAGTCGAGCTCTTGCGTGTCATGATTGTATTTGACATCCAGCTTCTGGACCTTGACTTTTTCGTTGTCATAGCATTTTGAGAATCCGTTGGTGCTTAGCACCTTGTCGGCGAGGGTGCCGACGGGCAGCAAGCTTGCGACCAAGAGTGGCCATGTGCTGGCTCCGAAGAGTGAACGCATGATAGCGAACGAGGCTCTCAGGCCTCTATGTGGTGATGGAGATGCGCGTCAGATAACAAAGGTGTGCTTGTTGACGGAGTCAAAGATGCGTGATAGGGCTGAGAGGTTGTGGTGGTAGTTGTGGTGAAAGAGTGTTGATCGCTAGAGATGGGATGAGGAAAGTGGACGGTCTCGTGTTTCGGAGGTGTTTTGCCTGATGTGCTCGCTTAGGGGCAGAGGCCAATCAAGCTATTGCGCGCTACGAGGGAAGGGAATGCGAGGTTATCTCTGGGGTTGAGGCACGGGTGGATGGAGCGAACGTGAAGAAACGAAAAATGGAGAAGGTCGTGGAGAGGAGAGAAGGGAGAATGTGCCAGACGGTGGAAGGTGATGCCTGGGAGCAGCAGTTGACGACGCGGCGAGGCCGGATACGAGTTTGATTACAGCGGAACTCGGCCAACGTCCTGCTGTCTCCAGCAACACTAGGGGGCTGATGCCGCCTCGCGCCCGGGCTACGCCGTGAATGCTGCCCCTGATTGGGCCCGACGGGGAAGGGAAGGGCACGGCCCCTATTTTTGACAAGTCCCTTGCGGCCGTCTTCGTGTCTAGAACCCGTGGAGGCGGCCAGGGCGCATGCGCTTCTTCTTGTCTCTCTCCTTCGCCTTTGCTTTTCTCTTATTGCAGGCGACAAGCGACGCCGCCTTCGACTGCCACGGCTTCGAGCTCCATTTTGTGCCACAGCTTCTCCGTCGTATACATCGCTCGTCGACGGGACCGGCCGGCTGGCTACACGGAAGAATGCACCGGAAGGACTGTCGTGCAGCGCAGACGTGTGCGTGCAGTGCGTAGGGCCCGGCCGGCGGTGGCTGAGCAGTGGGTGAGAGAGGCTGAGACCCGAGAGTCATTCACCGATCGCTTGATAGTCACGTGCGCTCTGTCCACTTTCCTCGTGAGAAAGACTGCGTCTCTCATGAAGGACAGCCACGGCAGTGGAGCTGCCGCTGAACAGTCAATGCGAGGTTCGTCGTGCCAAAGCAATGGGCCCGCTGCAGATCGACAGAATGGTAGGTTTGGCCTAAGATCCCAGGGGCTATCCGCCTCGCCGTCCAATAATTCCCGTCGGTGACTGTGTGCTGGCGATCTCACCTTCCGTGAAGCTTCCAAGCCTCGACCCTTTTCATCATCAACTTACTTGACGACCTCGAATGCACGACATCCAGTTCCCACATTAGACACAACAATTTTCAACTTGATTGACCAACATTTTATCGGGCTTACGTCGTTGCGCTCGCATATGACCACCATTACCGCCAGTAAAAAGGACCAGACCGCCCTTGACTCGAAGTCCGAAAAAGTCCGGCGACGCCTTCAACATGACCCAGAAGCTCTGGGCAATCTCAGACATCCACCTCTCCTACAGGAGCAACAAAGAAGAATTCGCAAAGCTCGAACCCAAGGGACCCGAAGATGGCCTCATCCTCGCCGGCGACGGTAGCTAATCCCCTACCTCCAATTCCCCCGTTCCTTCCCCGGCGGTCCCACGTCCTCCCGCGGAGAAACTGCTTACACCGCCCACAGTCGGCGAGTCTGTCCAAATGCTCACGGAGACCTTCGCCCTGGCCAAGTCACAGTTCAAGCACGTCTTCTGGGTGCCGGGCAACCACGAGCTGTACAGCTCCGCCACGGCCCCGGAGGAAGAACTGCACCTGCGCGGCGAGGCCAAGTACATGGCGTGCGTGCGCGCGGCGCGTAACCAGGGCGTGCTCACCCCGGAAGACGAGTTCATGACGTGGATCTACGAGGACGAGCACGGGTACCAGAGCGGCTGCGTCATCTGCCCCGTCTTCACACTGTACGACTACTCCTTCCGCCCCGCCCACGTCACCCGCGAAGCCGCCCTGGACTGGGCCATGGAAGAGGGCATCCGCGCCACGGACGAGCACCTCCTCTTTAACACACCATACGGCAACCGCGACGAGTGGTGCGCGCGCCTCGTCGAACAGGGCGAAACCAAGCTCGCGCGCGCCGCCGAGGCCGGCCTCCCCCTCGTCATCGTCAACCACTGGCCCCTGCGCGCCGACACCGTCTTCATCCCCAAGGTCCCGCGCTTCAGCATCTGGTGCGGCACCACCAAAACCGAAGACTGGCACCGCCGCTTCCACGCCAAGGTCGTCGTCACGGGGCACCTGCACGTGCGCCGCACGGACTGGATCGACGGCGTGCGCTTCGAGGAGGTCAGCCTCGGGTACCCGCGGCAGTGGAAGGAGGCGAAAGAGTTGCATGGGAACGATGTCAATTCGATGATGCGGGAGATCCTGCCCGGGCCGCATCCGCCGGAGCCCGGGATGGAGCCGCCGACGGCGTGGCGGCAGTTGGGGAAGACGACGTTTGAGCAGCCGACGGTGGAGCCGATTCGGGTGCGTGAGGCGTTGGAGAGGCCGCCGATGCCGAGGCTGGGTAGGAGTAAGTCGCATCATTGAGGCCGCTGTGATGATTGTGATAGATGTGCACGAGTGGGACGGATGGCACGGGATGAATGGCACGGGATGAATGGCCATTAAATGCAGTGGTATCCATACTAAGTTAGAAAAGCAAGCTCTTTCTGTAGTCAAATCACCTCGTCGATTATAGAATGCTATAAATGTATGATGCTGACCGATCAGAAAGATGACTGACTTCGTGTAACCTTATGAGATAACAGTGCGTAAAAAGCGAGAAGCAAAGCCGTCAATGTTTGGGGACCGAAACAAACGATCATTCAAGGAACCGCTTTTCCTCAGGTGAATACAATATTGACACGCACTTCTGACAAGTCGCGCCGCGTCGTCGACTCAAGCGTATCGACCTTTCCACCGCATCGCACCTCCCTCATCGCACCTGTTTCGAATCACCGACTGCCTTGTTGGGAAGGAGGTCGTCCTTTACATCCGCCTCTATCAGAGATCGCAAATCGCCTCCAGCCCATCCGTTCCGAGATCGTGACCCTTTTGCCAGTGCCGCAACATCTCGTGGAAATTCTCGCACTTTCGCTCGCGTACCCCACAGCTCATGTAGATAGTTGTGCAGACGGAACCGAGACTTCTCACGCATGCGCTACCTTCTCAGCAATATGCTGTCAGGGCCATAGGCTGACACGGGGTAAGCATCCAACCAGGCGTATGGGGCCAGCAGTCAACGCGGGAACTCAGTTTCTTGGGAAGTGAGGCGGCCACCAGCGTGCTTCGGCGTCGCATGGAGTGCTGGTTTTTCCATGAGCTGTGCAGGTCAGAAAGCGTGGAGCATGACCACGCTGGCGACTTGGGCCTGAATTGCGGGAAAAGCCTCCGGCGAGAAATTCGTTCATGGGTATTCAGAGGCCGCAAAGTATGGCGATATGGATCCACGCCACAACACAGACGAAGCGAAGACGATCGATTCGTTCTGCGAGTTTTCGCTGACGTGCCAAGAGCCTCGCGGCAGATTCATCAACGCTGCGGTGTCTTAAAAAGCACCTGCCTCTTCTCCTCCGCCTCCCTCACAATCTCCGCACACAACCTAATACTCGGCGCCAAATGCGCCAGCCGATCCAGCTCCGCACACACCTCCGCAATGACCACATTCATCTGATGCGCTGGCGGCAACAACGCTGCAAGCGTATGATTCAGCGTCGCGCCCATGAGCAGCAGCGTCTGCGACATGACCGACAGCGCGCCCTGCCAGAGGTAAGGGAAGTGCCCGTCGTGGTGTTGCGAGATGTTCTCGAGCTGGCGGATGCAGGCCTCTAGACATTTGCGGCAGGCTTCTTGCACGCCGGGCTCCTGCGCGGCGTTCTCGTCCGCGAGCACGGCTTGGATGTAGGGGCGGAAGATAATGGTGCGGCAGGCGAAGTAGCGGAGGCGGAGGACCGTTTGGTACTGGTCGCGGGCGGGCAGACGTTCGCGCGGGAAGCGGACCGGGGCGGGAAGGTTTTCGTACCATTGCGCGAGTTGGTAGTCGAGTTCTGCGGCTACGGGTTCGAGGGGGGCGAGGGAGCTGCTGGTGCGTTTGTTGGTGTACATGAGGTTGGAGACGCGGTTGAGGAGGCGGCGGAGGGCAATTTCGGCCAGGAAGTACCAGAGATCGTCGTTGCCTGGTGGCTCGTCGCCGCTGACGGAGTCGTAGTGGAAGCTTCGTGGGAGGCGCATGCTCTCTTCGAACTGGACGACGCCGGAGTGGGGGAGGTCGAGCTCGGCCAGCAGGTCTGATTCGATCATGAGGGCGTTCCAGTAGACGCGCTCGCTGATCTCTTTGAGCTGTGGTGGTATGTTGCTAGAAGTGGAGAAAAGCAGCTGGAGTTTCATGGACGTGTTATATAGCAAGTTCCAAGCTTCCAGCGGACGAACCAGGTACATCAAGTATGCTGCGGCAAGAATGTGGCATTGCGCGCTGAGCACATCATTCCGCATGAGTAGACTGGGCAGCAGATTCCACGATGCCGCGAAGTAGCTCATTCCTGGAGGGATGTGACCTTGCGGAACGCTGGAAATAGTCTGCCCATGGTGAGCTGCTTTCCCCAACGCCAGGACCAAGAGGCAAATGCAACTTTCGGCGCCTGACTGAAACCCTTGAGACATTGCGGTCCGGTATTGCGAGTGCCAGATGTAAGGATTGATGATGGCGTACCATCCATTGACTCTGTCGAAAAAGGCGTGCACATACGGCATCACGTTCGAGAAGTCCAGTGTGTAGTGCATGTTGAAGTCCAGGGGTTGTCGGGACATCTCCAACTGTAACAGCACCCTTGGATCGCAAGGGCGACTCATCAAGTCCCTGATCACGGGCCACTGCAACAGATTCAAAGCTGGCGTGGTGTGAGTCTTGGGCATGGTGGAGATGTTGGCGGACCACGTCCCAAATCCGTTCAAGGGGATGGGGTTCACACCAGGCAATCCAAGTCCCAGGCGTTTCGCATGCGCATCCTCAGGGCCATTTGACGCGCTGTTGCTGGTCGCGGGCGACATAGGGCCGCCCTGACCATTCCCGGTTCCGCCGTTGTTCGATCGCAAGATGCCTTCGATGCGCGACAGCTGCTCAAGAATCATGCGATCGCCGGTGTCCAGCTTCACACCAGGTTCGCGATAATTGCACTCGGCGTTCAATTCCGTGCACAGCTTGCAACGCGGTCTTCCGCCATCGCATCTGGACTTCCTGCTGCGACAGATCTCACAAGCGATAGTCGCGCGCCTCCGGGGGTAGTCAAGCGAGTCCATGGTCGCGCGCCTCAAGCTGGCCTCGTCTGAGACACCCTGCACGCCATCGTCGAGATTCTCCGGCCGGGGGGGCCGATCGAAGGATGAACGCGCTCGCTTCAAGGGAGGCTGTCCGTCTGCCTCGCCAGAGTAGCGGCGTTGACCATGATCGACTGTGCTGGAATCCATGACGACGGCTAGAAGAGTGGTCTGCACTGCGGGTGATGAGGCGCGCCTTGTTCGAGGTGGTGAGATCTCGCGGAGCGGGAAGACGCAGGCAACAGAGCAGGATGGCTCGGGCCCGTCCTCTTTTGCAGACCCTGGGGCCACCTGGGGCCGCCTGGGGCCGCCTGGTACCCGCTAAACGAGGTCAGGTCGAGGTAATCAATCGGGCAGTCGCAAAGCAGCGAGCGGCCACTTGTTCACGCCCTGGACACCCTCCGCCCAGTCCTCCAGAGGCCGGAGCGCCCGGCCTTCATTGCCAGTGACGCAGGACCTAGTCTAAGCCTGCAGGCAATATCTACAGAGCGTCTGCCTCCGCATTCACCCCACACAGCATCGATGCGAAAGCTGGGGCATCAGGCTGGGCGTGAACGGTTGGCATATGCTGCGTCTGTGGCGCCGTCCCGCAGGTGGAGTGGGACGGTGGCAGGGACTCGCCTAGACGGGAGGGGGCCTCGGTACGGCAGCGCCCGCCTACCCGAGCATGTGTCTTGGATTTAGGCAAAAGATGCAGCAGAATTTCTCGACCACCAGCAACGTCCGGAATTGAAAAACTCCAGCACCACCATGGCTAAGCGACTGCACGACGACCCTGCGACTGACGTTGGCGTAGAGCGTGCGCAGAAGAAAGCGAAGAAGGAGAAGAAGGAGAAAAAGCCGAAGCCCGCCGTCGAGGGAAACGCGACAGTCGAGACGAGCGATGGGGCAACCAACGGCGCCAAAGATGCAGCGACACTTGTTACCGCAGAGGCAGGTGCCGAGGTGGGTGATTTGGCCAAGGCGGAGAAGAGGGCACGCAAGCGTGCGAAAAAAGAGCAAGCGAAATCAGAGGAGGCGCATACCGCTGCGGAGAGTGTCGTTGACGCCTCTGGCGATAGCGCTACCGCTGCCAAAGCCGAGCGCAAAGCATTGAAACGCGCGGAGAAGGCCGCTCGGAAGGCCGGGAAGGCCTCTTCAAAGGACGATGCACTGGTGGAGACTGCGACTGAGGCTGTAGATGCGAACGGTACCGAAAAGGCCGTTGCGGTTACAGAGACGTCAGGAGGAGGGTACAAGCAGCACGCGAAGCTTGCGGCGCTGCCTCAGACTGAGATAGACGCCTTCGTGAAGGAAAAGCAACTTTCGGTTGAAGATCCTAAGAAGCAGCCTTTCCGACCCATCGTCTCGTTCGACTACGTGCCTGTCGCCAACGAATCACAGCGTGCCCCGTTCAAAGGTTTCTCGTCGCCAACGCCGATCCAAGCTGCCTGCTGGCCCTACCTGTTCGCTGGTAGGGATGTCGTGGGTGTTGCAGAGACAGGTTCTGGGAAGACTCTTGGGTTTGGCGTGCCATGTGTCAGGCATATCGGTCTGCTGGAAAGGAAAAAGCGCAGTTTCATCAGCTCATGCATCGTCAGCCCGACCAGGGAGCTGGCCATGCAGATCTACGAACAACTGACCAAGCTCGCCGAGCCCGCCGGTCTGAAGGCGACCTGCGTCTACGGAGGCGTCAACAAGGACGTGCAACGCGAGACGCTCAAGGGAACCCACATCGTCGTTGCAACACCCGGTCGACTCAACGACTTCATCCAAGAAGGCTCTATCGATCTCTCGCAAGTCAGCTACCTCGTCCTCGACGAGGCAGACCGCATGCTGGACAAGGGGTTCGAAGAAGAAATCCGCAAGATCATCTCGACCACACCAGCAAAGGGCAGACAGACCCTCATGTTCACAGCCACTTGGCCGCCCTCCGTCCGAGACCTCGCAAGCACCTTCATGAACAGCCCCGTGCGAGTCACCATCGGCGACAACGCCTCGGGCGAGCTGCGCGCCAACACCAGAATCGTGCAAGAAGTCGAGGTCATCGACGACAGAGAGAAGCAGCCCCGCCTCGTCCAGCTGCTGAAGCAATACCAGTCCGGCAAGAACAAGACGGATCGCATCTTGGTGTTCTGCCTGTACAAGAAAGAAGCCACGCGCATTGAGGAGTTCATCCGCCGCAAGGGCTTCCCCGTTGCGGGCATCCACGGCGACCTGGGCCAGCAGAAGCGAACGGAGAGTTTGGAGGCCTTCAAGCAGGGCAAGATTCCGCTGCTCGTTGCAACCGATGTGGCAGCGCGCGGGCTCGATATCCCGGCCGTGAAGGTCGTGATCAACGTCACGTTCCCGCTTACGGTGGAAGACTACGTGCACCGCATTGGAAGGTAAGCTTGAACCAACTGCAATCAGTCATCACTCCAGCCAGGCTAACACCTGATCAGAACCGGCCGCGCAGGCCAAGACGGCCGCGCCATCACGCTTTTCACGCAGAACGAGAAGCCACTCGCCGGCGCTCTCATCAACGTGCTCAAGGCGGCGAACCAGCCCGTGCCCGAGGAGCTGATGAAGTTCGGCACGACGGTCAAGAAGAAGTCGCATGATGCGTACGGCGCATTTTTCAAGGACACGGGGGACGATATGAAGAAGGCTAGCAAGATTACGTTTGACTAGAGGCCTGTACTATATGGCAAGAGTATAGAGGGAGGCATGGAGTCGGTTCGAACAAGCACGAGGAGTCCCTGGTTGATTGCACGCATGATTGGCAAGTTCTGTATTCGACGCAGCGCAGCGCTGACTTGAAAATCTCCGCCCACAAAAGGTGACAAATAACATTGTTCTTTCCAAAAGCTTCAGTACCCAGCAAGTCCCGCCCAGAAACCCAGGCCCACGAACACCATACAACACCAAACCCCCTCGCCCCTCTACATTCAGCATCCCCCCTCACTGCCAAAGCGCCAACTTCCCGCTCGCCGTGCCCGCCGCCACCCACTCCCGCACGGGATGCATCCTCGCCACAGCCGGCACCGCCGTGATCCCCTCTCCCCCCAACTGCGCCACCTGCTTCCCTTCCCCCGTATACACGTCCACAAACCGGTTCATATTCCCAATGACGAACTTCTGCACCCCATCTTGCGGCTGCATCTGCCACTGCGGCCGCAAGATCGTGACCCAGCGCCCGGTCTGGTTGTTGTGCGGGACGACGGTGGAGGGTTCGAGGTCCTCGAGGGGACTGGAGGTTGGAAGCGGCGGGGTGTGGATTTTGACCGTATCGTCGTAGGAGGAGGTGGCGATTTGGCCGGCGGCGTTGAAGGCGGCGTGGCTGACGGAGAGGACGGAGGTGTGCTCGCCTAGGAGGGTGGGGAGGCGGTTCTCGCCGCGGCCATGCAGGTTGCGGAGGTCCCAGAGTTTGAGCGTGCGGTCCAGGCTTGCGGTTGCAAGGTAGTGGGGTTGGGTGGGGTGGAGGCTGAAGCCGCCGATTTTCTTATCTGAGAGGGACATGGTGGTTGCTTCGGAAGCGGGGGTGCGGAGGTCGTGCATCCCGAACAGGCCGCCGAGGGTGGTGAAGTGGAGGAGGTTGGGGTCGGTGCGGCTTAGTTCGACGCCTGAGAGGGGTTCGTCGGCGCCTTTGTCGTCGGGGGCGTAGATTTCGATGGCGGTGCCCTTTTCGAGGTCGAGCTTGCGGATAGAGGAGTCGTAGGAGGCGGAGAGCAGGGAATTCTGGTCGACGGGGGAGAATTGGAAGGCGCTGATTGTGCGTGTGTGGATCTTAAAGGATGAGATGGCGGGGTTAAAGTCGTCTTCGTCGCCATCTTCGTCTGCGTCGTCCCGTTCTTGCTTGACCTGGTCTGGCGCGGTCTGGGATGCGTCGAATAGCCCTATGTTGCCCAGCTTGTCTCCAGCGAACACCAATGCGTTTTCCTCAGATGGATGGAACTCGAGGCTGTATATCCTCTCGGGCGTGATCTTGATCCGATTTGGCTCTGCTCCCTCCCATAGACTCAGACCGTTCATGCGCTCCCGTATCGCTTTAAGTTCCTTGTCGTTCGTATTCTTCACATCCTGCTCCGTAAACGTCTTTTCGCCCGGCGCAGCCGGACCCAAAGATGTGAGCCAATTTCCGGACTTGTTCCAAGTCTTCCCATTCACAAGCGCGTCCACAAGGTTGATATCCTCGCTCACGCGCTGCCGCTTCGCTCGCTGCTCCTCCTGGAAGATTTCGGCTTCCTTCTCCTCCTTCTGGCGCGCGACCTCGGAGTCTGCAACAATGCCCTGAAGTCGCGCTGAAGTTCGCCGTGGCTCTTCCTTTACCTTCTGCGGAGCGGGCTTCTTGCGCTTTTGGCCCGCCGTGCTCGTAGAGGAGGCCGGTTTGGGCTTCTTGGGACCGAGGCCAGCTTGGTTTGCGTCGAATTGTAGTTGTTTAAGGAGCTCTTGATTCTTTGCAATTTTCTCCTGGCGTTGAAGCTCATAGTCGCTGACACCTTTGTCTTCCGTCTTCATGATTGCGGTGTGGGTTGAAGAAAGTATATTGGACGACAGCAAGCAAGTAGTTGGGCGCAATACCTGAGCGAGAGAACGCGCGACGCGGGTCGAGTCAATGACGGAGACGCGTCTGACGCCTGGGACTCTCGGCGAAGTCTCGGAATTGATCGCAACTTCAGAGCTCTGCCCTTCAACTTGCTTATGAGAGCGGCTCTCTGTCTCCCGTCCATTATATCATATCCTGGAGAAACGACCCATCTCTCCCTGTGGCACTGCCTCTGAACACCGATGAACACTCGAACTGCGTCATGGCGACATGCAAAGCATGCTGTCGAAGCGCCTCATCTCGCCTTCCTCTATAGCACCCGAACTATCCAACGCAGCTACGCCATTCAAACCAATCAACGATTTCGCAGAATCGTACGGGACGATTCTACCCGCGACGCAGCAGAACGCCGTTCCGAAACCACCGCAAACGGGAGTGATAACAAGCTACCAATCCGAAAAGTCACAGAGAATGGAGATGAATGGTCAGGACGGCCAAGAGATGGACAAGCGTGGGCTGATTCGCGCTCCCATCCACGAACCGATCATGTGCCCTTTGAAGGGCCTGTGAAAAGTGCGAACGACGATATACAGTTTCAAAACAGCACCATCACGCCCGGCGAACGGAAGGCTTTCGAGGGCCTCTTCAAGATGAAGAGGGACAAAACATCTGAGAAGGCCTCTGAATGCAACCAGAATGTTGAGGAGAATAAGGCTGTGGATATGGACAGCATACTCAACAGTGCTATGGAGAATCTGGAAAGGGACGAAAGTCATCGGACAAACCGCGAGATGCCCGCCGCTCTGAAACCGATGGCGGAGCAGGCGCGTTCACGAACCTCAAGAGACAGCCAAACGCCAGCAGAAGACGCAGACGACTACAGAAAAGACATACCAACCAGCCCTGCCGCCGGCGCCGAAGTTTCGCGCATCATGAAAGCCCTCACTAAAGCCGACACAGACGCCAAACTCTGGGCTGGCATACAAACCCACGTCTTCGACCGCGTACGCGCCTTGCACCTCGACGACCCCTCCCCCTACCCCCCCTTCC
>JAWXCT010000179.1:7127-19019 GCA_034509035.1 Saxispiralis lemnorum
CCCGACCACAAGCCCCCCGACGAACGCACCCTCCAGCTCGGCCGCACCGTCAAAACAATCCACGAACGCCTGCCAACCCTACTCCAATCCCCCTTACCGTCAGAAATTCTCTCCCCCCAAATCAGCCTCCACCTCTTCCCCTCAACCCATCCTCACCTCCCCACCGTCTCCGGCCGCCTCGCCTACATCGCCGCCCTCTGGACCGCGCCCGTAGCCTGGGGTCGCGTCCCGCTCGTCGGCAACGTCGGCCTCACAATCCTGTCGGAGCGCATGGTGCGCAACGGCGGAACCGCAGTTCCCCACGCCAGCCGCGACGAGAAGCTCATCGTCAAGTGGAAGACGTGCGGCAAGACGAAGCACCGCGACGGCACGGGCGGGATCTATCGGGGCGTGGGGCTCAGCAACAAGGACCCCGTGGACAAGATTCGGGATTTTATCGCTGGGCGGGCGATGAGGGACGATCCCGTCGTGAAGGAGAGGGGGGAAGAGTTTTGTGGGATTTTCGTTTTTGAGTTTGATGAGGATGGGAGGCTGGTGAAGCATACGATTGAGCATACGGAGGAGGGCGGGCAGTGGGATCATATGACGAGGGTTGTTAGTGTTACTGATTGGTTGTTGGGTCATTTCAACGGGAGGGCGAAGGAGGGACTGCCGGCGCTGGCGTGGTGCGAGGAGAGGCCTGCGGGGAGAGGGATTCAGAGGGTCGATCGGAGGAGGGGGTTCTCATAGGATCAGAAGGCGTTTGGTTGGGTGTATGAATACCACGATGCGGTTTGCTTGCATGCAAAGGGGTTGGATGGGTGTTTGCTTCAGCGATGAGTCGATGGCGTTCAAAGGACAGGGAGCAAGCTCCACTTAGTCGTACTGTGTATGTAGATACAGTCCTCTACCTCCAACACTTTCAACCGTAGAACGGCAATACCGACACATTCTCCATGCAGCGACGACACAGCTCTGCAGAACAATGGCTTCAACCAGTCACGTCAGTCGACCCGCGGCTAAAGATTGCTCGCGACGTCCGGCGAATTCAATCATTGAAATCCAACGTCGAAGTTCATAGAAAAAGCTCCCGAGGCGTTGGCTCGCGTGGCTCCTCAAATTTGACTTTGGAAGATCTATTTCTTGTGTGCTTCGAGCATCTCATGTCTTTTTAAAGGGCTTGCACACAAATGAATATTCTACTTAACAGGAAAAGCGTGGTTGGCAAGCTCACGCATACCACATAGTCTTATCGCCAATATGGTGCTACAGGTGCTGTGCTGCATAGACGAGAGTCGCCAAGCCATAACAGCTTCATCGCGAAATCGATGTAGTAGCGCAACGTGTTGGGGGCCTTGACGATCCCTTTTCAACCTTCCGGATCGCTTCGGATTCCCATCTTGTAGGAGAAGAATGTTCATTCTCGGTCAATCGGTTCACATTGTTACCAACTCCATGCTTATTCAACCACGAGCCCTTATAAAATTTATCTTTCCAGAGGTGCAAGGGCCTCACACGGGCTTGTGGCCGAACGAGATCTTTACCCTGACAATCGACGCCACACTCGAAGGATCGTGCGCGCGGCTCTTTGTTCCCAGATTCTACCTCCTAAGCCCGTCAGTGTGATCGCAGACACCTCTTCTGGTTATGGCGCCGGGGTAAACCTCCTTCCAAAGCCCTTTAGACAAGTTGTACGAAGAGCAACGAGCGAGATGGCTTGCATTTCTCACGCCAGCCGCGATTCACGAACAACGGCTTCCAACATCTTCGGCACCATACAGCTGCGATAGCGACGCGTTCATTCCAGAACTGGCTCGCGTTCCAGTGACAGTTGACGAGCGTCGTTCCTAGTTCCGACGCAGGTGCTCGTACTGGTGCCGGCTGAAGCGCATACAACACGAGCGATTAGGAAATGGGGTCTTCGTGACTCGCCTGTAGTCCTGGGGGCTTAGGAGGTGGGATTCTGGAATGAGAGGAGAATGATAAGTCTATGTGTCGTGCAGACACCCGAGGACGCTGAGCTGTCTCTTGATTCTCTCGCTACTGTCGCTTTTTTTTCCATTCTTGTTGTCGCTCTCTCTTATCGCTTACAAAGCATTTAACATCACATTTTTTCATCCGAACAGCTAGCGACCCCCAGTGCCGCCTTCTTGACTTTGGACATGTTGCCTCCCAAGAGCCTGCTCGCCATTGGGCTCGCCAGCGTCGCCGCAGCAGCCGACATCGACACTGAGGGCCTGCGAGAGACCGGGCTCGACACATCGGACTGGACCAATGGCCGACTGCCCTCGCTTTCTGATGTGGTCAATGCCAACGACTTTCAATTCGCTGCGAAGAACACCCTATCAGGCTCCGACTACGCTTACTATCGGACCGCGGCCCTGGACGAGATCACCTACAAGGCGAACCTGTTCGTCTGGGAGGAGCTTCGCTTCAATGGCTTCAGCTTCGTCGACGTGTCCCAACAGAACCTGAAGACCAAGATTCTAGGCTACGAATTTGACGCGCCTTTCTTTATCGCACCGGCAGCGCACGCTGGTCGTGCCAGCTCTGGCGCTGAGACGAACCTTGTGAACGCCGCTGGCGACGCTGGTATGCTGTACATGCCGTCCATTTCATCTTCGCAAAGTACGCAAGACATTGTCGACGCTGGGCAGACTGGGCAGATCATGTTTCATCACGCGTATCCTTGGGCGGACAAGGACCGCACTCGGAGGGAGCTTCAGGACATTGAGGACGGCGGCTTCAAAGCCATCATCTTGACCGTCGACAAGCTCATCGATATCCTGAAGACGGAGATGACAACAATCATGGCTCTGATGGGAGAGACTGACATCAACGAGTCCCGCGGCAACACGACATTCGTACGGCAAATCATCTTCTAATTTCCTGGTAATCTCCATAATCTCAACAAGCTCAAAGCTAACAAGCCCCCAGATCAACACCCGCAAAATCGAACTCGACTACCTCGGCGCCCGGATCGACGGCGACCTAAGCAGCAGCCCCACAAGCCTCGACTCTCCCTTCCCCGGCGCCCCCACTGCCTCCGTCAGTTTCACACCCACCCGCTCATCCACCCGCACAACCCTGTTGACAACGAGCAGTGATAACTCCACGGGCACGGGCACGAGCACGAACGCAAACACGGCCACTACGAGCCCCACGACCACCTCCGACGACAGCCCCTCCTCATCGCCCACATCCGTGACCTGCGCCGCGAGCGACGACGACGAGTACCTCGCACCTTCGGGGCAGACATTCTTGATCGAGTGCGGCACAGATCATGCGGGCGGAGATATGGACTCGCTCAGCGTGCGGAACTTGAAAGAGTGCGTTGATGCTTGTGACTAGTTTGAGAGCTGCGTGAGCGTGAGCGTGAGCTCAAGTGGGTCGACGTGTTATCTTAAAAGGACTTTGGGGCCGGCGCTGGATGCGCCTGGGATTAGGGGGGCGAGGGTCCTTCAGTGATCGTGGTGCTCGTATGAGAGTTTCTTAGATGGATTGTATTTATGGTCCATGAGTCGCATACAGCGCGGCACGGTGCATGGCTGATCTTGTTAGCTTCTTGTAATAACAATCCTTTATTGAGCTCATCGTGTAGGACGAAATGGATTTGATCTTCGACCTTCAATTTGTGCATTATTCGAGATGAGATCATCTATACATTCCAGCTGCTGATACACGGGCCGTTCAGGTCGGTTATTCACGTCTTCCTGCAATTTCACCGTGAGCTCTTGTTGCATTTATCTTTTCAAGGCCCTAACTCGGAACATGCTCGGAAGCTTCACCTTCCTTTCTCGACGCGTCTCGACGCGTCTCCGCCGACCTCACTTCTGCACTGCACAGCTTCCGCATTGACTTAGTCAACGAACACACGAGGCAAAAAAGATATGGCGGAATCGCAAGATGATCAAGTCGAGTCGCAGAACATAGCGGAAGAGACAGCGGCCGAGAATGTCTTCACGCCTCCCTCGATCGACAGGACTCGAGTCCTCTCGGGAGAATCTTACACGCACCATTCTTCGATACCAAAGACTATTGCAGATGACATGTCGGCGCCGTGCGTTCTGGGCGTTGACGAAGCCGGCAGAGGTCCAGTACTCGGTCAGCTCAGCTCAAAGTTGTATAGAAGAACTCTGCTAATATCCACTAAGGCCCTATGGTCTACGGCCTCTACTACCTCCCCCTCTCCGAGCACCGATCCCTCCTAGCCGAAACTCACCACTTCGACGACTCCAAAGTCCTCAACCCTGCCGTACGCTCCGACCTCATGCAAAAAATTTCAACGCCCGGCTCAGACCTTCATAACACCTGCGGCTGGGCGATCCGACACATGTCCGCCCGCGACATCTCCGCTAACATGCTCCTGCCGATGGGCACATACAATCTGAACGCTCAAGCCATGGACGTCACCATTGCGCTGATACAGGAAGTGCTAGACAGGGGCGTGAATGTTCGGGAGGTATACATCGATACGATTGGACCACCCGCGTCGTACCAGGCGAAGCTGGAGAAGATCTTTCCGAGTCTCCAGATCACGGTCGCGAAAAAGGCGGACAGCCTCTATCCGTCTGTCTCCGCTGCGTCAATTTGTGCGAAGGTCACCAGGGATGCGGCACTGGAGGTGCTGTATGCTTCGTACGCGGGTGAGGCAGGGGGCGAAGTCGAGTGGGGGTCTGGCTATCCCTCTGACGGACGATGTACGTCCTGGATGAAAGGGAATATGCACCCTGTTTTCGGCTGGGGCAGTGAATGCCGCTTCAGCTGGGGGACGGCGAAGGAGATGCTGGAGTCCATGGGGGCGCCGTGTCGGGTCCAGTGGCCAGAGCCGGACGACGTGGCTGGTGACATGAAGATTGCCGGATTCTTTATCGACGAAAGCGAAGAGAAGGGTGGTGAGCTTGGCTCGTGGTTTGGCAGGAAGGTGGGCGAGGAGGTGTTCTGATTCATTGATGACCTTACGACCTTGGCCTTCAATCACCAGAGGTCTACTGATCGCTAATTGTAGTGGCCCGGTAGCATGCGCCTGGAGGCGCTCTTGCATGCGCCATTGGTGAATGACTACTGGTGAGCCATAAGCCCCTGAGAGCGCTTGCCTTGAACTGCGCCTGGGAGATTGATACATAACCCACAAGGCACCGACCCATCGAGAAAAACCACCCTACTGAAAGCAGCGAGCTTCAAATCCATGCCGGTGTCACCACTTCACGCTCCCGAGAAGAAGAAGAGAGGTTCTTCGTCAGTCTCGAGGGCTATCAGAAAATCGCCTATCCTATCGGTTCTGGTAGCAACACTAGCGGTACTATGTGGCAATAAGAAGCCGACTTCCGGGCACGGTCGAAAGAGAAGACGATCACACAAATACACACGCGCTCGCAGTGCCAAGTCGGCCCAGCATCACTTGGAGAACCGCCATGCCAGACGCAGATGCAGAGACGGCAAGGCGCACAAGCGCAGACACCGCACACGACCCTCCGAGCATGGTCGGGTACTTCGCGAATGCAAGAGGCCTAAGATGAGCGACAAGACAAGGAGCGAGAGCGTGGTATATCCGGGATGGAGTCTTAGACCGCCTGCCGACTTGTTGAAATCACGCAGGTCAACCGACGAATCCAAGCGAAAGAAAAGGCGGCCCCAACATTCTCGGCAGGAACATACTATGAGCAGAGGCAGAGGAGACTTGCCTGGGAGTGAGGCATCAGAGCGGACGTGGTGCCCGTCTCCCTCAGAAATCTGCCCCTTGCCTGAGTCTTGCCCTAACAGCCGTGCGAACACCGTGAAGCCCGAAGATTCTTGGAGTGTGGTAGAGCTTCGGCGCATTCGAAACGAACAGAAGCAGACACCTGTGCTCAAGAGGGAGCCACGCTCGCGCTCGCGCTCGAATGATGTTGCCAAAAGCTCGCGGCACAGCATAAGCACGATCAACACTGGAAGTCTGCCTGATACCGAGCAGCTGCCTTCATCTGCAAAGGCACTTGCAAAGGCACCTACAAAGGCCTCGAAACGCTCAAAAGACTCGCGTCGATCGAGAATCGCTGGTCGAATCGCCTCTCGCTTCAAAACACCGTTGGCTCGCATAAACGATGTCGATGAGAGCTCCGACGATGACAGTTCCTCATCTTGCGTGTCTTCAGAATGCGTCTCTCCCGCTCCCACTAGGCCGAAGGCGAGACAGCAGCCTCAACCAGCGCCGCACTCAGCTTCTCAACCACAACCCGGATACCACCCGCAACAACTTCCACTAGCGCACACGAACTGTACTACCGGTCCTTAAGGGCAGCAACCTCGACCCGCGCCGCGGTCAGCTCCTCAACCCCAGCCAGAATACGCCTCGCAACAACTTCTATCCGCGCAACCGAATTTTGTTGGTACTCAAGGGCAGCAACGACAGCTTGCGCCTCGGCAGCCGTCCCCCCAGTATCCCTCTCCAATAGGTCTGCCGCCACAACAACCGCAACAGCCTCACAAAACGAACTGCGAGCCCGGAGGACCGCCGGTGTTCGCGCTGTACTGAAAGCGCGCGCGAAGGCCGCCATGAAGCATTCGAGAGCTAACAATTGACAGTGAGGGTGCGACTGATGCTTTGTTGTTTTGTTTTTATCGATCAAGTTTGATAGTGTGTTCAGTCTCAGTCGTGATATCAATAGGAAATGTGTACCTTGGCTGGTTACACTTGATCCAGCTCTTCCAGTTTTCGCTTCTTTTGCTTCTCCTTCATCATGTTGATCTTTTCTTCGCTTGCCGTATGCGGGAGACGTCCCTAGTTGACGGGGCGATTCACACTCCCCTCTCCTACTTCCAAATTCACCGAATGGACTGCGACTTGCGTTCTCCACCACACTTGGTGGGGGACCACAAAACGCCTGGCCAGAATCCGTCTCGAAACAATGATGGGGCTTGGGCCGCAAGAGGCGTACGTCACCCTCTTGCTTCCCCAAACATCGCCCTGACTCGCCCGTCCAAGGAGCTCCTGGACAAGTTTGCCTCGATCGCAATGTGCTCTCTCGCGATCGCAAACAACCAGGCCAGCCCATCATGCCAACTATGTACACACACCAAGCCACTGTCTACGCATGCTATGAGCCTCAGCAGATGCATCTGGCGTAGGCAGAAGGATTCAAGTCGCCGACAAGAGCGACTGTGGAGAGCGGGCACAAACGGGCCTCACCGCCAAAAATGCCCCGGAATTCTCCCCGGGAAAAGCCAGACTCGGGATCGATCGGGCAAAGGGAAGTTTTTACGCGCGTGAACATGTTCGGCGATGTTTCCCTGCAGCGCCTGACAGGCGTAGTAGCCGCGTTTGTCGCCTGTGATGAATGAAAATCTCGTCATTGCTTTGGCCGTCAGTCGGCGGGGGCTTGTTTCGCGATCAAAATCTCCGTTGATCGACATCGTTGGCGAGGTCGTCGTGGTGTTGGAGGAACGACGATGCTTACTTCTGCTGTTCCTCGGCACGAGTCTGTAGATCGAACGTGAGGCGACTTCGATGCGCCCCTTCCTGTCGCACAGGCCTCCGCTCGTTTCGCCCGGCGGAAAGCGTACTCGGTCGTCAAGTCCCGATGGAACAGGGGATCCGTGCTCGCGCTGCAGGCCGGTGTGGGTTCTCGGGCGAAATGACTTGCGTCAAGCCGGCATTCCGGGACAACGCGCAGAATGCATTATGCGTGTATGCGTTTATCTATTGTCGTCGCTACTTTTGTGTTACAGCTCAGACGTCTTCACCGCCGTCGACGGCGGGCCCCCGCGTGTATGCTGCGGCCTGAGACGTCTTTCACCGTTCCGACAATGGGCATTATTCGCCGACGACCGCACGTTCGATGATGCCAAAGTCAAGCGCCGTGTCGGAAGCCGTAAGCGAGGACGAGGCGAATACAAGGTCACGCGGCCCTCATCATCAACCGCGCCTCTATAGATCCACTGTGCCTCACCATTCCAGCAGCTCATCATTATTCTTCCGCGCCGTCAGGGCTCCCCCGACCACGCCGAAGCCAAAGCGTGTCACACGAACGCATCCCGCACGTTCAGAAGTCAGTAGCGCATGCAAGCACGCGCGTGTCGACTCGACGTTCGCCCAGTCCCAGCCCGAGTCGCTGGCACTTCACCGCCTCTCTTTTGGCCCAATTATGGCCCCTTTGGCTCCACCTCCATTCTCCCTGTGAGGAGAGTTTCTCGCATCGACGTACATTCCAGCGTGGCGAAAAGGCTGGTGAGCTCGTACAGCGCTTGGAGCTCGACCGCGGGTGCTCTGATGGACGAGAACTAGGCGCGCTTATGGCGGGTTTTGAGCGGGAATAGGGAGGGATGAGGGGAAGGCTTTTCTTGGGACGCGGCTCATCGGCGGTAGAGGAATCTGCCTGTCCGCAGTTTCTGCCTGCTCTTACTACGGGTTACGAATACTCCCTACCTGCTACTTGGCGTGAGGCTGCATCTCTCTTGGCTGCGGTGGAGGAAGAAAGGGAGGAGAAGCGAGCTGTGCGAGCGGCAGAGGCAAGGGTGGACCTCTAACTCCGCACGCACGCCGATCATGGTTCTCGAGGTTCAATCATCCCGCCTCCCGGCCGCAGCTGTGGCAGCAACACGCAGCGACCGTCGTCAACACGCCCAATACTTGTACCGTGGCGGACGGGTTGCTGGGGACTTGCTGCGAGAGGCGTGTGGAGGAGTGGCCAGCGACTTGGACCAATTGTCGCTGGCTCTCACCGCTGCTCTGCGAGTCTTTTCGTGTGGCCGAGCTCAGCCTTGGGGGACACGTACACCCGCCACTCCTTAGTTTGATGTTGCTTTTGGGGCCGGCAGCTGAGGTTGGGCTGTCGTCGTCGTTGATGTCGCTGCCGCCCGCTCGCGACGCGGGAAAGAAGCACTGTTTGAGCGCGGAAGATGAAGGAGCGGAGGAGGTTTCAAACCGGCATGCTATTCTCGGTACCACCGTACCGCTCATGTTCTGTTGTGACACTGGCATGAACACGTGTGACGCATGAGCATAGATCGACAGCATGTCAGAACTCGCCCCCCTAGCCGCGAGAAAAGAGGGTCGCATCATCAGGGCACACGGACAATCGTTGTTTAATCGCGTCATGGGGCAAGGAAGAGGGACACACGCCGTAGTGCCGGCAGAATTGGGGCACGCCGTGAGCGCAGGGTCAATGCTCGTTTGATCCCGTCCACCAGACTCCTTCTGCCGCTGCAGCGCAGGGAGCGCCAGCGAACGATTCTCTACCGCCGCCCAAAGCATCAATAGAAACCCTTCCTCGCGCCCAAGATCAGCTGCGACTTGGGCGCGAGCGAGGTGATGCGCTGGCTTGCCCCTTCGAAGCCACCGTCCGCCTCGCTTGCGCGCATACATACACGAGCGATTCACCGACTAACACAATCGACGACATGTCAATCAACTCGGCTCTTGCGGTGGCTTGGGCGCATCTACCGCCCCCGTATCTTAGCCCGGACTAGAACCAAACCGTTACCTCGCCACCGGTTCTCTCCCAGCCCGCTAAAGGCCCCCCCTTGCCGAAGCCCATACACCCTACCTCCCAAAGCGCCATGCTCGAGAAAAAATAGGATGGGAAAGTAGCAGCCTTGCGTCCTGCATCCTCGAGAGTAGTGGTTAAGGTGTGCACCCACAATAGCATCCGCGCCAGTCGCGTCGTTCGTCTTTTCCCCCTTACCACCATCAAGACCACTCCACATACCCCTACCTACGCAGTCTCCACTCTACATACCATCCCCAACTTGGAGCCCTCGAGAACTCATCCCAAAGTCGTGTGCGGTCACCGCACGCTCCAACGTTACGTCAATAGTTCTCCAGCAAGGCCCCGACCGCAAGAGGTGAAACGAAACGTTCAAAGGATAAACCTCTTTTCACGGCCTTGCCCGAACATTTTCTCTTACGCCCGACCGCCTCGTCGCTCAAACCTTAACAGCACCTTTACAGACCACCTTCCAGCCTCCTTCTCTTCAGCTTCGACGATTCGGCAAAACAGCCCTGCCATCCGCACGGCCCCTTCAACTGCTCGTGCCCGTTGCCAGCGCGCGCGCCCCCAAGAAGAACAACCTTAGCATCGCCGACTGGCCGGCCGCGCAAACTCGAGTTTCACGGCGTGGATCACCCTCGACACTTGGGTCGGGAGTCTGCTCGGGGCGGCGCTTGGGTCGTTTAGTCGCGCTTGGGTTTCGATGGTCGTGACGATTGTTATACAGAGGTGTCGCCTGCCGCACCGCTCTTTCTGAAGCTTGATTGTTTTTGCTGCATTGCTTGGTGAAGCTGCTATTGTTATTGCCGGACGCGAGCACCTCTTGACGACTTTCTCCTTCAGTCAACGACCTGATAGCTCTTCACGACGACCGTACGACTCTTGCGCTTTCTTCAACGGCCATACACCGCTCTTATTCGTCACCTCGAACAACCAATCGTCGCCTCCCGCCTTGACCGACCATCTCCATTCGGTCGTCGACTGTCGCTACCATCATTCCTTGGAGCGATCAACTGCAACCTCAAACTTCTCCCTCTCAACACCGCACGCTGGCCGCAACGCCAGCCGCAACCGCAACCGTGGATATTAACTCCCTCGTGGAGCGTTCGCCTCCGGCAACGTCACCAGACAATGCCAGCGTAAGTTCGGGTTCGTCAACCAGCAGCAGTAGCAAGAGCCGCACGCGCCATGGGCATTCAAACCACACGCGCGGCGGCACACCGACAACTGGAACCGCAACGACGACCAACACTGCTCCGACCCCGGCATCGATCCCACGTCAACCACTCGAGCCTTTGCATCACAACCCCTACCCACCAATGCAGACCTCCAACTACAACACTCAGCAACCACCCCCACCTAGTTCCTACCACCTCTCCTACGCTCCCATGACCAGCCATCCAAACGCCCGCCTCCCACCAATCGCAATCTCGCACACCACCACAACGGCCTCCAACAAGCGCGCCGCGCCGCCTCATCATCCCGCCGAGTCGCCCGCGAAGAAGAAGCAGTCCAAGTGGAGCGCGGACGAGGATGCGGCCATCATTGAGCTGCGCGGCAACGGCATGAAGTGGGAGGACATCTCCAAGCATCTGCCGGGCCGCAGCGCCATTAGCTGTCGTCTGCGGTTCCAGAACTATCTCGAGCGCCGAGCCGACTGGGACGAGGAGCGGAAGAACAAGCTAGCGAGGCTGTATGAGCGGTAAGTCTTTACCCATTCGTCGTCCCCTTAATCGAACATCGGGCAACCCGAAACACTGAACGCCCCAACTGACGACCCCTCGCAGATTCAAAAAAGACATGTGGGAAAAAATAGCCAAAGAGATGCAGCTTCCCTGGCGCGCCGCCGAAGCCATGCACTGGCAAATCGGCGAGGTCGAAATGGCGCAGCGCGCGAACGTCCCCGTCTTTCACCTCGCCGCCGCCACCGCGTCCTCCGCGACAGTCCCCCAGCAGGCCCTTAACGCGCCCGGCCAGCAACGCCACCATCACCACCACCACGCCCCGCCCCCGCTCCTGTCCGCGCCGCACGCAGCGCGCCCGCACCCGCCCCCGCACCCGCACCCCGACTCTCGACCTGCAAGCATCTCGCCTCCGCTCGCGCATGTGGGCTGTGGAGGGGGGGGGTACTACACCCACTCGCACACCCTACCACCCCCGGTCCAACACCAACACCAGCCACCGCCGCCAACGACCGCCGGCACCGCCCAGCGCCCAACGCACACGCGCCTGAAATCCGCATCCGGCATCACCTACTCCCACCACACCCACAGCTCCGCGCACGGAAACGGCCACACGAACGGCGCCTCCTCCCCGCCCTCGCCATCAGAGCACCTTCGCCGGTTGCGCGCGGACTCGGCGCGGTCGGTTCCGCCGCAGGGTGTACCCGGTGGGAGCAGGGGGCTGCTGCCGCCACTTGGCGAGGTGGCGGGGCGGAGGGGGGATG
>JAWXCT010000179.1:54875-79335 GCA_034509035.1 Saxispiralis lemnorum
CCCTCCACCTACTCCCCCACAAACACCAACGGCGACTCCCGCCGCCCCACCGGCGGCACCCGTACGACCACCGCACCGACCGTAATGACGATGAACGGGCACTTTGGCGGCGCCGGCGCCGACGCCAGCTTTGAGCACGGCGTGCAGATCATCGACGAAGAAAAGCAGTTCAACGCCAACCTGCCCTTGTACCTGACGGCCGAGGGCGTGACGAAGGCGGGGTTCAACTACCACCTCATCTCCGTGTTTGGGAGCCAGAGTACCGGGAAGAGCACGCTGCTCAATGCGCTGTTCGGGACGGAGTTTGGGGTCATGTCGGAGCAGGAGCGGAGGCAGACGACCAAGGGGATCTGGATGAGCAAGAATCGACGGGAGGGAGAGCGGGATGCGGAGGGCAAGGGGGGGATGGCGGAGAATATTCTGGTGATGGATGTCGAGGGGACGGATGGGCGGGAGCGGGGGGAGGACCAGGATTTCGAGCGCAAGAGTGCGCTTTTCGCGCTGGCCACGAGCGAGGTGCTGATTGTCAATATCTGGGAGCATCAGGTGGGGTTGTATCAGGGGGCGAACATGGGGCTGCTCAAGACGGTGTTTGAGGTGAATTTGCAGCTGTTTTTGAAGGATGCGAAGAGCGTGCCCAAGAGTCTGCTGTTCTTCGTCATCAGGGATCATTTGGGCACGACGCCGCTGGCGAACTTGAGGGATACACTACTGCAGGACTTGCAACGGATTTGGGCGGGCTTGAGCAAGCCGCCGGGGCTGGAGAAGAGCCAGATTGGGGACTACTTTGACTTTGCGTTCGTGGCGCTGCCGCACAAGATCCTGCAGCCGGAGAAGTTCGTGCAGGAGACGGCGCGGCTAGGGACACGGTTTCGCGAGGGGTTCGTCGATCCCAAGAAGGCCGGGCTGGTTGATGAGCAGACGCAGCCGGTGTTTTTGCCGCAGTATCACCGGCGAATTCCTGCGGATGGGTTTCCAATGTACGCCCAGGGGATTTGGGAGCAGATTGATAGCAACAAAGATTTGGATCTGCCGACGCAGCAGGAGCTGCTGGCGCAGTTTCGGTGTGATGAGATTTCGAAAGAGGTGCTGGTCGCGTTTGATGAGGTGCTGACGCCGCTGGAGGACGGGCAGGCTCAGGCGATTGCGGCGGGTGCGCCGGTGGTGATTGCGGAGCTGGGCAAGGCGATGTCGGGGGCGCGGCAGACACTGCTCAAGAGCTTTGAAGAAGAGGCGAGTCGGTATCACAAGGGCGTGTACAAGCGGAAGCAGGCAGAGCTCGAGACGACGGTGGATGGCAGGCTCAAGGCGCTCTTCCACGGCCAGCTCAACGCCGTTCATAAGAGCGGCATCCACGACTTCAGCGAAGCCGTCACAACGGCCGTCAAAGCAGGCCAGAAAAAAGGCAGCGCCTACGACTTCCACAACATTGTGCAAACCGAAAAGCAAAAAGCCCTCGCCAGCTTCGAAACCGCGGCTAAAGCCTCCCTCGTCCCTACCACCCCCTGGAGCAACTACACCTCGCAACTGAACCTCTTCCAGAAGGACCTCGACGACGTCAGCGCCCGCCTGCGCAAGGACGAAATGCGCCGCCTAGCCTCCCGCTCCGAACGCTGGGTCCGCGCCCGCCTTGGCGACAGCGTCGGCGCCGAATTCAACAAGCTCGGTTCCGGGCGTGCAGGCACAGGCGCCCCCGACGACAGCACCACCACCCCGCCCTCGGAAAAGGACCTCTGGGACCGCATCTGGACCCTCTTCACCGACACCGTCTCCCACGCCGAGTCCCGCTTCACCGACCGCGCGCGCAGCTTCGACGCCTCTCCAGACGAAGTCGAGGTCGGCCTCTGGCGGTTGCGCCGGAAAGCTTGGGGCGCGTTGAGAGATAAGGTCGATGAGGAGGTGTTGGAGGGGAATTTGCTCATGAAGCTGCGCGAGAATTTCGAGGATCGTTTCCGGTATGACGATGAAGGCGTGCCGCGGCTGTGGCGGCCGGGCGATGATATCGAGGGGGCATATACGCGTGCAAGGGAAAGAACGCTGGAGCTTATCCCGCTTTTAGCGAGGATAAGGTTGGCGAGGACCAGTGCGCCGCCGCCGTTGGATGCGTGGATCGGTGAGCCGCCGAAGACGGTCGCGGCGGCGGACGAGGAGGATTTGAGGCCTATTGGGGGGGTGGATGAGGAGGAGGGGAAGAGTCTGGATGACGAAATGATGGTGCTGGGGGAGGGGAAGCGGGCCGATCTTGCTGCAAGGTTCAAGAAGACGGCTGATGGGGTTTACGTGGAGGCGAAGAGAGGGGCGATTGGGGGCGTGGCGCAGGTGCCGCTGTACTTTTACGGGCTGCTGTTGGCGCTGGGGTGGAATGAGATTGTGGCTGGTAAGTCATCCACTCCCATATTGGAAGGCCTGGTGCTGTTTGCTGACATGCTCATGTGCGCACCCCAGTCCTCCGCAACCCCCTCTACTTCATCCTCCTCCTCCTTCTGGCCGCCGCCGCCTACGTCACCTACACCCTCAATCTCTGGGGCCCCATGCTGCGCATGTCCAACGCCGCCTCGACGCAGGGCGTCGAAATCTTGCGTGAGAAGCTGCGCGAGTTCCTCGAGTCGAGCGATACGGGAAGGCAGGCTATTGGGATGAGTGCGAGGGGCGAGGGCGGGCGCGGAGAGGGGTTTGGTAGGGATGAAGGGAGGAGAGGGGAGAAAGTGGGGAGGACGGAGAAGGAGGAGGGGGTGGATGATGAGATTTGAAAGGGTCGTTTGGAGATGGGTATGGACCGGGTACTAGAGGTGTGTTGGGTGGCAAAGGAGGTGGGCATGGCGGCATCGGGTAGGCTGTCTGAAACGGGTAAATGAATTTTTCAAGTCTTCTGCTTTCGTCTTTCATTTTGACGACCTCTGAGAGCAGGGGTTGAGGGGCGACAATGGCACGATCTGTCATGAGTAACAGCTGTGTACTGCTGCTCGAGGTTTCAGACTACGTTGATGCGACGGAAAGCGCGATAGCAGACGTGATTCGAGGGCAGTAGAGCTCGAGAGGACAGGCAGAAACCATTGGTATATCGTAGATGAATGCTGAATGGAAGCCACGCATGAGGTGGGAACGAGAGCTTAAGATGATGCGATGCGTGGAATCACTAAAATTCTGGATGAGAAAGGCTATGGAGCTCTACGCGACTATCCGACATAATAGTTTGAGACGCAAAACGCGGGCTGTGTTCATCGTCGTATGTCTCGACGTCTCTTCAATCTATGCTCACGCACTTTAGCCCTGAATGCCAATTCTATGCCCATGTTCGTAGCCCAGTGCCATGCGCTAACCTCCTGATTTCAGACCTGATCGTGCCCCTTCTGTCTCTGATCCTCGGTCAGCAATGATCCGTAGCGAGATCAGCCTGAAGTGCGCTTACCATGAGGGACTGGCCTCCCTCTTTCTTCGCTCACTTACGCATCACTAGGCTCGGTTTTGATACGAGGCTTGACATGTTGAGGCTCCGGCGTAGGCTCACCCCTCTCGCGACGAAGTTGCGCGTCAGATACCCCAAGGCGGGTTGGGTCCACCTCAGAGTCTTGAGGCTCCGGCGTGGGCTCCCCCCTCGCGCGACGAAGGTGGGCATCGAACTCACCAACGCGACTGTTCAACTCTTTCTTCTGCAAGGCGCGCATGCTTGTCCTTATCGCCTCGTGATGGTCTTCGTGTGGTCTGGCGCGTCATTGAGGACCAAGAAGTCGGACCAGTACTGGCGCAGAGCCGGGGTGATGTACTTGATCTTGGCAGAGTACTGCACCCCTGCCCCTCGGACGGATTTGCCAAAGCTGCTGATGAAGCGAACCCAGCGCTGCACGCGATCGGCCGACCCGTCGAAGGAGTCCGTGAATTCCATGCGAATATCGAAATCAGGGGGAGGTGATCACAGGGTCGTTGTAGCTTGAGTGCAAAGTCCCATTCTGTTTGCACGCTTGGAGGTACTTTTTGAGGCATTAGAAGTTCAAGTCGACGACGTGTGCGGTGATAAACTGGTACTGCGGAGGAACGGCAACATGACGGAGCACGGTGCGGTACTCGCGACTGGATGTCTTGGGCGAGAAGTAAGACAGGTATTTGCCAATGAGGACCGTCTTGCCTGGGAGCGTTTTCGACGAGATGATCGCTTGCTCGTCTGCGACGACCTCTTCGTATATGAGGTTGCGCACTTCCGCGGGGAGGTCATCAAAGCTAATGAATGTGCCCATCGTGACTGGAAGCTGCGTCGCACGAAAGTCGGCGTAGAGTGTTCACGGGAGGTCAAGGGCTAAAGTCGATGAAGAATATTGGGTGAAATTCTTAAGAAGTGTACGAAGTCTCATGGTGAAGAAGGATCGCAAGTCGCGGCTGCCTGTCAAAATGAGAGCCCGAAGCATTTTGTGACGTAAGGCGCACGCGAGCCTGCTCAGCACGCCGACAGGCACGCTTTTCAAGGACCTTGGTAACAGCCGAGAGATTTGACGTATACCGCGGCAGCACCATTCAGTTCTTTACTGTTGAGAAGGTTGCAGGTACCAGAGAGCCTCGAATTCCTCTTCGCGCAATTCTTCCTTGAGTACTGGTACAGCGTATGCCACGCCAGCTCCATCCATCTCGAGCTTGAGGAGAGCCAACAATGACGTTCTTTCGGGGCCCGAACAGTACGAAGGCCTAGATTCTCACGGCCAGGCTGTGTGGCAAGTTCTCAAGCGATGCGTCAGGATGAAGGTTCGATGCCCCCGCGATCGGCCTCATCACCAGCTCATTTGGCGAAAAGAATCGCGACTCGATCATCGAGGGACTTGCTTGTCCAGAAGGTACTTCGGCCGTCGAGTGCGACCTCTTGCAGGGAGCCACATCCCGTTCCATACGCTCAACCCTGGGGGCACGACACTGTTATACCCCTCACATGCAATGCATATGTAGGCCTCCTGTATCGCGCCTGCCAATGCATCTCTACCACATCGGCAAGCGCAATAGGTACCAGCAAGCTGCCTTCTCGTCTTGTCGTTGGGCCTCGCCCGGACTCTCAGCCCCCCGGCACGCGGGTCCCGTCTGATGTTGAACAAATATTTGTCGTTGCGGTCACTTTTCTGCTCAAGCTCTCGCCATATACCGCAACGAGCCTTATAGCACCGATGAGGCCCCACAGGGAGACCGTTGCGATCGCCCAGCCACCATCGGCAGGTGCACGATACATGGAAAGGGTGTTCCCAACGGGCCACTTCTGGATCAAGGAGTGAAGTGCCCGCCAGCCGATGGTGGACCTCGCTCTGGATCTCACGTTGGCAATCCGAGCAGGCCCGAGTCAAGAAGCCATCCCTAGGGTGCGGCTGAGGCCCGGGGACACCGCCCCAGCCAACGTGAGGAGTGACCGAGTTAGGCGGGCGAGCAACGCGCAAGTCGTTGGCCCCACCCTGAAAACCAAGCATGCTCTTAGTGTGATCGTTGCACGCGTCGCATACGGTATAAGCTGGCCGATGCCCGTGACCGTGCTCGCATCTGGCGGGAAAAGCACCGCAGGGGGGCAATGGTGGCGCTAGAGGAAGGCCTGTATGGTGTTGCCGATCGGAACATGGAGCTGCCATGGTTGAGATTTTCTCGAGAGGTGATGGCGTCGCAGAATCGAAAGTAGAACACGCGGTTGACTCAAGATAGAGGTATATCAGCATACAGCGATGCGAATATGGAGAACAACCTTTTCTGTATTGAGCAAACAAGCGGAGCGTCATATGATAGATCATTCGCTGGAAAAGTTCTCTTGGCAACTCCTATTGTCCTAGACAATAGCAACAAAGAGCTGGCTCTCGGGATCGGTCTTGGCCGCATAGAATGTTCATTTCCGGCCGAATAGCCCCAATAAGCTGCCGCCCGCACCGCCTGCACCGTGTCTTGCCGCTTCCGTTTCGATCCATTGTGTGAGAAACGCCGCGCTCTTCATGTCGTTGAGTCGCGACACCCGCGTCTCAAGCTGGGGCTCTTGGCGGTCGAACGCCAGTAGTGTCGGCATGGAGGTGATGCCATATTTCATTCCCAGTCCGGCGAGACCACCAACTTCCATGCTGTCCATTTCGACTTCGACAAAAGATACACCGCCTTGATCTTCTCCTACGCCGTCTTGTTGGATAAGTTTCTGTACCAATGGGGACACGATCTTGCATGATTGGCACCAATTGGCCATCCACAGCGTTATCAGAGGTGTTCTGCTGCTTGCAGACATGAGCGTGAGAGTATCGAGCTCATCTTCCCGGCGGATGCGGGAGGGATATATGCGGTTCTTCGCGCAAGCCGCTCGGGACGAGGAGAAGGAACGCAAGCTTTGGCGTGGCTGGCGAAGCGCGCGGAGAGTCGCGCGGGTCGATTTCCCGAACAATCTCATATGGCTCGATGTGAATATACGACTGGACTTGTCTTCTGGTATAATGGACGCGCTCAGGAGATCTCAACAATGCTTAAATGGGTCAACAGGGCTTGCGGCCCCCGTGAATGAGGTTCGGACATGGTTTGCGCACGATTCCGATTTGAGCTAGTCCATTCCGACCTCACCTCCCGTCACCAATACATCTCCTGGTTTTTCTCTCCGACCTTGAACACGCGTTTGTGTCTGTCAAAGCTTCTGAGACCTGCGCAATTGGCGGAATTTACCTTTCAGCCTGCTTTAAAAAGAAACAAGAGCCTAAAGACGGAAAAAGGCTGGTTGCGTTTGCTTCTGGACCTGAAAGTGTGAGTTCCGGCACAATGGCGTACGACAATAGTAAAGTCATTGTTGTGCTACTATTGATCGAGAAGCATCGCACAAGATCGACCGGATGCGGCGTACCCTCTGCCAAGTAGATAGCTTTTCCTCCATGTTCTCGTCGTTAGTCGGTTCAACGTTTGGTTTCTGTGCTTCAGAACACCTATACATCAAATCTCAGAAACGTACGCAAGGCGTTGAAAATAGCTGCACACTGTTCCGACTTCGCGCGCCACAACACTGCGGACCACGCTTCTGTTAACTGCACACCCGTAACCCCCAAATCGCAAGACGTGCCAATAGGGAGGTCACGGCGCAGCTACTCTGTGTGAAGCCCACTCACGGCAAACGACAAAAGAACCTCCCATGGGCGTTGCCGGCACACGAGCGAACATCCGAACGGAGAAGCTCTCTACTCCAGTGGCAGGATGGCCCTTACCCGCGTTGCGAGGACAAGCTCTATCGCCAGTACCATCTGATGGCATACAGCAGGGTCCGTGGCCTGGATTCTTTACGCGACTTTGCATGTGATGTGAGCAGCGTCAGTATATAATTTACCGGGCGCGCAAACCTGAGACGACCCTGGATAGGATGGAGCCTACCCCAAGACAGCAGCGATACATGCGGCATTGTCCCATAAACACTTGTATTTGCAATAACCGCATCTTCTCGAGGACTGCGAGACATGCTCATTGTCTTGATCACCGCCGCCAGATCTTCGCGGACATCATGACCTGGAAGACAGTCAACGGAGAATGATTGCGAACCTTGAGTCGAACCGACTCTGGGATCCTGGCAAGAGCAAGCGCATGGACGATCGACAGGAGGAAGTCGAACGGCACCTGGCGAGCGTGCCGATGCGGTTCAACGGTGGACATCACTGCTGTTACAGAGGTCTTGATGTGTATGGCCTGTGAGAGCGTCGTCTTCGTCCAGAGTTCCCTTGTGACACAATACCGGCTGAGTAGTCGGGCTGGTCTCAAGAAACTGGGTTTGTCATTGAGTCGGCCGAGGTCGAGGTTGACAGGGGAGAGAGCAAAATCGGTGAACGATTGACAGAAATTGTTCCAGAAGATCCGCCAAGGACTGAAAGCGAGTGACTGGTTTTGAGTGGTCTCGACACGAAGATACGTGCTTCATCGTGTATAGCTGGTGAAGATAGGAGGATCATCGAGCACACTCTCACGCTGGATGATGGTCACGGTGGCGCCACAGCATAGTCTGACACCACCAGACCGTTAGTAAAGAGCCGACATGACAGTATGAACATCAGAAGTAGACAGGGAGAGTAACTTGATGTGGAGCGCGGAATTACAACTACCTTCCGCTTCATCACGAGAGAAACGTCTTGTGTTTCGGTGACGATGTTTAGTCTTGACGCGTTGAACGAGCAGAAGCTTTCATCGTTGCGTCAAGCAATGCAGCGTCGACTTCCGAGACCAGGCTTTATGAGGAAATAACATGCACCATACGGACTAGCCGACAGACATGTGGTCAACAATTTTTGGACGGTTTTGAGAATGTTATTTCTCGAGGCCGGTACGCTCCAACCTTCGTCGTGAAGAAGTAACACAACGGTGAAGCAACCGCTGCATCCGGCGACACCGCTGTCTGGTAGATAGTCAACCCTGCGTCAAGCAATTCTTGTCCTCTACTGCTCTTGTAAACCAAATTACATGCATATCTGATGGCACGGAAACCAAAAAAGATACGGAACAATAGCTGCGGCAGTACCAGTTTGTGACGGTCATGCAATTCAAGAGGCTGCGGAACGTGACATGGTGCAATGGTCACATAGGCGTCGCGACTGCATTCATCCTAGCCACAACGTGGCATTCACCGTCTGCGACAACTACATGCAAAAGCTGCCTCTTGGGGACGAAGGCATTAAAATGAGCATCCGCATTTCATGGCGAGGCCTCACCCACCAGCACTCAAATACCTCCAGTAAAACTGCCCCTATACCGCTCATTAATCTGCCTCCCCACACGATCAACAGAGGCCGACGTTTTGTACTCAGCTCCGAACCCGCGTATATCCACCATTCAGCCGCGAAACCTATCTCAGACGGCAGCAGCCCCACTGACAAGCTGCCCACAGAGCTTCACCAGCAAATCATCTCATTTCTGCTTCTAGACCCCGAAGTGGTTGGTCTCACCGGAGCTGGCGAACGCAGGGTCATCGCAGCTGGGAGACCGCGACGGACTCCATCGTCGCTGCTTGGGTGATTGATCTTGATTTTACTCGGCTGCGCAAGGAGGTCAAGGGTTGGAGAGAGGAGACGCTCGACTCGTTTCGATGAAGGCAGTCGTTGTATATCCAGCTCTGAAACTCTTCGACTCGGCTGGATGTCGACAAGGCTGCGAACCAGGGTCATTTTGTGGCTACGCGGGGACTTCGCATCCGATATGGCGTGGCCAAGGTCGTCAGTCCTGGCGAGCATTTGATGATAGTTTCCAAATTCCACAGCTGGAGGCAGCAGAAGGCTCACCAGGGAATCTCCGAAGCCTGTGAAAATCGGTGGGACAACGGTGCCGCTCTAGAGGAACCGCCGGATGGGGAGTACACGGACGACGAGGGCGAGTGGCGTGATGGTTATGACGGTAGCATGAGCATCGCAAGTATGAGAGAGGAGTAGCTGCCTTGGGAAGCGAGCGAGGCACCACAACGCTCGTTTGACCCCTGCCAAGACAAAGAAGGTCGCTCTTTCCTCCCGAACAGCTCCTCACAGAAACGAGCCCCGACCAGCGAGCTCCGAAGATCCCATTTGAACGCATATATTAACCCCTATCAGCCCTGACACCTGCCTATCGGCGTTATCCGGAAGCTTTTGCTAACGGTATCGCCCAAGCCCATAACGTAGGCCCCGGGATTTTCAATCCTCAGGGGAACGTAGGCCCCGGTTCGAACCCGGGGGTCGCCGCGGCCGGCGTTACCGAAAAACAACCAATTTTCAACACATCACACGGCGGCCATGCTCATCATCTTCAACTTGGTGAGCCGACAAAGTCAGCACCTTTAAGCCGCCGTCGGCACGAAGAATTGCTCCCTCCGCAGCTGAATTAAGTCAAAACGTCCGGGTTTGCTTGGCCCCTTTGTGGGTGTTCGTTTTGCTGGAGTTTGGTAGTGGGGCTGTGTAGGATTCGTGGTTTTTGCCTCTGGGCGGCTCGTCTTCTGGAATGACTCAAAGCCCAGACACATCGAACTCGCCGTCGTCCTCCAACACAAGAAGACCATGCTCAGCTTTTGGGTGGGCGTTGAGCAATAGGGGTGTTGGCGGTGCCGCGCTTGCATACGCAGCATCTTGCCACTTCATAGGACTGGAGGCTTGTGAAACAACGCCGGCCTTGCCGAACGCAAGATCGAAACCATTTTCCTCAAACCGGGCCTCGTCACGAGGAATGGTGTGGGTGCGGCTGCATCGATCGACAGGGCGCTTCAGGCGTGCTCGGGGATGCGAGAGACCGGAGAGATTCCAACTTCTTCGTGCTCACATTCTCATTGAACTGTAATGCGGATCCACATTCTGACGAGAGCAAGTAGGAGCGCAGGACAGAGTCTTACACCAAACTCCTACTCCGCCATTGGTTCACGATCGAGTGAAGACATGGCCTTCCTATGAGACCAGCACACTGCAACTCGTTCATACATCGCTCATCCAGCTCAGCTTCACGCTACTTCCACCGTCGTTGCTTTTCTCCCATGGTTTCCGCCTCTTCTGTGCCTGGCTCTCGCTCGCCTGTCCCTCGAGCACCGTATCGGGAATGTCTTTGATCCCCGGTATAGGCTTACCCTCCGCGATCATGTCGCAAATCTCCGCAAAGGAAGCAGGCCTTGGCGCGTCGGCCATGCCATCCAGCCCGTCGCCCTGCTCCTGCTCTGGACCTGTGCGCGGCTCTAGGCTCGTGTGATTGGTCCCCGAGCTGCCTTGTGCTTCTGATCTCTTAGACTCGACCCATTGCTTGTACCCGTTGAAATCCACTTGCGTGCCAGCTTTACGCGCAAAATAGTAGCACTTGGCTCGCAGCGTCAAATGATCGACTTGGGCAGGATCCTGGACTGGACCGAGGATCGCTCGGAGGCCGCCCTGGAACTCTTGATCCTCGTCCCAAGCGTACTCGTCGATTTGATGGTAGAGATAGGTCTGTTCGAGGTTCGCGTCTCCCGTATTGGTGGCCATGATGGCATGTGTGGCTCTTCGCGCCGACTTGCGCGCGGTCTCAATGGATGAAGTGAGGTTGTAGCGTGCCACGACTTTCGCCCACGCGCCAGCGCCAATGCGGGTCTTGGCATTCGCCAGCCACAGACAGACCTTGACAGCTCTTTCCGCGCGATGCACAACGATGCTCCTCCATCCACTTTCATCGACAATACCACCAACAACACCACCTCCACCACCTTTGCGCACCTCTTCACCCTCCTCCTCTTCTTCTTTCCCTTAATCCCTCCTTCTTCGACTGCTTGATACCCCTTTCCTCCTTTCCTCCTTCCCTCTCTCCCTCTCCTGCCGCCGCCATGTCGGAGTACATTGGCAGCAGAATATCGCTCATCTCCAAATCCGACATCAAATACATCGGCACCCTTCACGAGATCAACAGCGACACGCACACCGTTGCTCTCGAGAGTGTCACGTCGTACGGCACCGAAGGGCGGAAGGGCGACCCAAATCTAGAGATCCCTGGCTCAAATCAGGTCTACGAATACATCGTCTTCCGCGGCAGCGATGTGAAAGAGCTGAACATTGTCGCGGCACCGGGGCCGAAGGAGAACCAGCCTCCAAAGGTCCCAGACGACCCTGCCATTCTCGGAGTAAGTCATGTCAACTTTTCTGCAGAGACAGTCTTATGATGAAGCATTATTGGATATAAAATACACTTCAGTCCTTCTTAGTGCGCAAAATCATGCGGATATTTCCAGTTGCCTTCCTTCTGATTTAGACATACGCCAATCTCATACGTGCGATGGAATCTCGAAGAAGTTTTTGAGCTAACACGTTTGTCAGTCTGCTCGGCCGACGCCTCAGAACCAACCACCTCCACCTCAAGCACAGCAGCCTCATCAGCAACAACAGCAACCTCACTCTCAGCAACCTCCGACCCAATTCCACGGACCCCAACCTCCCTTCCCTCCTCAGCAACAGTTCGGCTACCAAGGGCCTCCGCCGAATCAATTTCCTAACCAACCTCGCTTTCAAGGTCCTGGCGGACCTCACGGCTTTCCGGGTAGTCCTGGTGCCGTCCCTGGATATGGCGGTCCTGGGATGGGGCATGGACCCTCACCGGGCTACGGTATGGGCTATGGTCCGCCGCCGCCAGGGCAAGGCTTCCCACAAGGTCCACCCGGTCAGTTTTCCCAACGCCCTCAGATGCCTCCCGGGCCCCCTGGTCAGCAAATGAATCAGCAAGGACCGCAACAGCAGGGTCCTGGGCCCCAACCGGGTCCCATCGGCAGCAAGCAAGGCACGCCGCAGCCAATTGAAGGTCAGCAGCCGCCTCCACGAAACGCGCCCCCGCAAGTTCAACAAAAGCCGGTCGAGATGCCCGGTACGTCCCATCCGTCCGAGAAGGCGGCTGGCCCCCCTCCGCCAGTGGAATCCAAGCCGCCGGTCTCTGCTGCGACTGCACCCACTGGCGCTGCCCCAGCCCCACAGCCGCCGAACAAGCCCGGGAACAAGTTTGACAGTCGGGTTGCGGTTCCCAACGTCGCTGCTCCTAGAGCGCCACCCAAACCTGCAGCTGCCGCTCAGTCTGCACCTGCTCCTTCAGCTGCATCCGGTCAACCGCCACAAGCGTTTGCGGATGCGACTCACGCTGCCACTGCCGCTGTCGCGCAAGCAATGGCTAAACTTGGTCCTGTCAACCAGAATCAAGCCCAGCCACAGTTAGACAACGTGGACAACCTGACGCAGAAGGTGAACCAGATGCGGGTGCAGGAGGGCCAGCAGCAGCGCGGCAGAGGGCGCGGTCGTGGGGGTGCTCCGCGTCCCCGACGTGAGAGCGCCCAAAGGCAGATCGACGTGCCAAAGGAGGACTTCGACTTCGAGACTGCCAACGCCAAGTTCAACAAGCAGGATCTCGTCAAAGAAGCCATAGCTACCGGTAGTCCGGTCGGCAGCCCCACTAACGGCGACATCCCCAACCCTATGGCCGCGGCACACGGCCGCAACACCGACGCCCAACCCGAGGATGTCGTCATCCCGCCTGCGGGCCAGACGGGCGACAAGGGCTACGACAAGAAGTCCAGCTTCTTCGACAACATCAGTAGCGACCTCAAGGACCGCGAGGAACACGCGCAGCAGCAGCAGGCCTTCGATGGCCGCGCCATGCGGCGCGAGGAGCAGGCCAAGAACATGGACACGTTCGGCGAGGGGAGTGTTGATCGCGGGCGCTTCCGTGGCGGTGGCTTCCGCGGTCGCGGTCGTGGACGCGGCTACAGCGGCTACAACCGTGGTGGCGGTGGAGGCTACCGTGGCGGTCGTGGTGGGTACGATGACCAGGGCGGGTTCCGGGGGCGCGGCGGTCGTGGCGCTTCGAACCCGGCCGAGACTTTTGCTTAGGCGGCATGAGTACCATTGGCGCATGAAATCGAGCGCCGCGGTCGATCTGAGGCTTGCGAAGGGGAGGTTGATGGAGCTCAGCATCTATCGCTCGGACAGATAACGCACCCGCTAGACGTGGATGCTGCACCACCTTCCACCACGAAGGATGGCTGCATATGCTTTGCTCTCTCTCCCCAGGAAGTGCAGGAGGGCTGACAGCGTTACGCGCTTGCGAGTCGGTCATGTGTTTGTGACTAGGATGAAGCGTCCGAGTGCTCCTTTCGAGTGTGCTTCTAGCATAGCGTGGTGCTTGAAGAAGCGGGAAGGCTGTGTTCTACTAGCACTGATGCCTTACCTCAAATCGAGCTTTGCTGGCGCCTTGCGCTGGCGCACACCACTTTGCACGTCCTTCAGTATCAATTACGACATTTGTATCATGAGATGACTCGGGTAGAATGTGAAGTCTCTGTACACATCTAACACAAGGTGAGAGAAGCCATCACCGGGTTCTTCTGAACCACAATGCACGCCGAACACCTCGCCGCACATATCCAGCAGACCTCTTCGGCATAACTGTAGCCAAAGGTCGGAAGCAAATCGTAGATTCATACGCTGCGTTAGTGTCGAGACATCAAAAGACACCGCTGCAGGATTGCCCCTCTTTTGTGCAATCTAAGGTTAGAGGCGCGATCTATGTCATGCCCATCATGCTCATCATGCCGTTGCTGGCGTAGGCCTGAAAGATTGTTAGCCCCCGTCGCTCTCGAATCGCAAGAGAAGCTGGACTCACCATCGGCTTAATATCCGGATGCGGCACCGCCTCGAATTGATGATACTGCAGCTTTAAATCCCTCTCGATATTGATATATGCTCCCTTATTTTCAGTCGAATCGCAGTAGCGCGGCGCCGAAAACACCGTCACACACCGCCCATCATGCTCGACTTCATATCCCTCCATGCGCACCTCATGCGACCGAATAACGGCATCCAGCCCATTCCGCTCGCAGAACCGCTTCGTCACGTCCGGCCCGAACTGCATCCCCACTCCGCGCTTCGAGGGGCCCCGCCCGGGCGCCGTCTGCGGATCCGTCCACAGCATTTCCATCATGAGGCCTGATTGGCCGGGTTGGCGCTGGTTGTGGCGGTTGAGCCTGCGGATGTCGTCGAGGCTGGTGGCGTCGTCGGAGAAGAGGCCGCCGTGCAGGACGAGGAACTTGTCCCCGATCAAGGTGGCGAGGGGGAGGGCGGAGAAGGACTCGGAGAAGAGCTTAAAGACGCGCTCGGTGTATTTGGCTTTGCACTCGCCCTCGAAGCCGTACATGCGGTTCATGTCGTCCGTTTCGTGGTTGCCGCGGTTGAGCCAGAAGGAGGTCGGATAGAGCCATTTGTACGCGTAGAGGAGGAGGACAACTTCGGTTGACCAGGAGCCACGGTCCACAAAGTCGCCGTTGAAGAGGTAGTGGTGGGTTGGGGAGGGGAAGCCGTTGAGGCGGAAGATCTCGAGCAGGTCGAAGTACTGGCCGTGCGTGTCGCCGCAGACGGTGATCTTTTCGTTGTCTTTGACTTGGGTTTCGGGCATGGTGGGCTCGTTGTACACGATGTCTTTGACGGCCAGGATGATCTGGAAGACGTATTTCTTGTGTATCCGCTTGTTGTTCTTGAACCGCTCGATCATGTCGTCGACAAACTCCTTGGTCATCTCGTCCTTCAACCGCACACCGTCGTACCCCTCCTCGACCACCATGTTCTCCAAATCCAGCCCCTCTGCTGCCGACGGCGCATCGGCCACCTCAATGGCCTTGAGGAACGCATCGCGCTTCACAATCTTCTGGCACGCCTCGAACTGCGACTTGGCGATCTTGTCCGCCGGGTTCGTCCGCACCACTACTTTCCAGTCGTGTATCGCATCGTCGTGCTTCAGGATCGCCGTATTGGCCACCGCTCTTCGGTAGTATGCTTTGACGAAGTCTGGGTTCACTTCTATCGCCTTACTCGCGTCCGCAATCGCGAATCCGTAGGCTTCGAGCTTGATGTGTGCTTGTGCGCGGTTGCTGTAGAAGGAGGGATCCCTGTCGTCTTTTTCTATTGCTTTTGTGTAAAACTCGATCGCTGTGGGCCAGTCCTTGCTCTTGAAGGCTTCATTTCCTTTATTCTTCAACTCGACTGCGGTTTCGGCAGCCATGGTGAAGAGGCCGTCGGAGGATCTTCTGGGGATATGGGTGCTCGAGAAATTTAAAGATCGAGTAATAGGTTATCCTCCGAGTACGCGGATGTTTTGTGGTATTCGGCGGGGATTGAGAGTCTTCAACTGAAATCGTCGGATTGTAGCCAAAATTCGCGGGGCAAAGCCACAGCATCCTCCAGAGTCGATCTCGGCTCGATTGCCCTGCCGCGGGCCGAGCCTCAATCCAACAGCCTGAGCCTCAGAGAGCCACAACTTGCGTCTGGGGTCGTGCGACAACGAAAGACAACCCGTTTGCGACAAAAACACAAGATAGCAGCACAACACCGGGCAAGCTTGATCATTTCAAAAGCCAAAACAAGACCAGCTTCTCCGACTTCACCTTCGAAGCCCATTCTCTCAACCACCAACACCACCGAAAGAAGGCCAAAAAATGTCCCTCCGCTCTCTCCGCGCCTGTATGGTCTGCTCCATCATCCTCCCCGGCAGCAAGTTCTCCGCCCAGGGCTGCCCCAACTGCGAGGACTTCCTCGAGATGCGCGGCTCCCCAGACGCCGTGGCCGACTGCACCAGCCAGGTCTTCGAGGGCATGATGACGCTGAGCGGGATGGAGGGCAGCTGGGTCGCCAAGTGGCAGCGGCTCGAGGGGTATGTGCCGGGGACGTATGCGGTAAAGGTTACGGGGATCGTGAGTGCTGTGACTTTGAGTGCGGAAGGGGGACGAATTGGCTAATTTTGGGGACTGTAGTTGCCGGAGGACTATATCACGGCGGCAGATTCGGCGGGCGTGAAGTATATCCCGTGCGTGTATCATTCCTAAAGCGACCTCATCTCTTACTAACTTGGCGCAGGAGAGATGGCAGCGGGACGTCAGATGAGCAGTAACGAGTCAGCCTCAGGCATGGGTTCCAGCGTTTCAGTGGGACGGAGTTTGGTACGGCTTGGGCACAAGACTGGGGGAATTCTGTGACGAATGCAGAATAGGTCACGATGAGGGTCGGTCTACAGAGTCTGCTTATGCTTCCCTTGGCCTTGCGAGGCACTATTCAGATACAGCCGCGGCGTGACTGGTCGTGAGAAAATACATCGGGGTTTTCGATTTAACAGGATGCCTGCACTGTGCAAACTAAGAACCATGCCTCCGTTGCACATCTCAGGCTCGCTCCACATTCCCCGAACGCCTCGCTAACATGATGCAAATCCCGTGCAGATTTCAAATTCTCTCGACCTCTTCAGCTCTTAGACACATTGAAGAGCTCCGGCTTCATATTCAACTTGCAGAGCTTCGCCACGCACCCAGCGAGCTGCAGATAGGTTTGCACGCCCTCCAGAATCCGCATGTGCGCGAAGCCGATCTCGCGGATGAACTCGAGCTTGGTGTGCTCTGAAAGATTGGGGATCGTTTTCGTGACCTTGAACATTGTGGAGATGATGTCGTGGGAGGAGTAGCCAAGGTCCCTGCGAGCAAGTCAGCCGAGCTCATGATCATGAATGACCAAGATAGGTACCATAGTTCTTTCAGTCCATCAAGTGCATCGTCCACGTTTTGCTCCTGACAGCACTTGACCATCGCCTGCACCTTGACCGGATGCGGGCTATCCACCACCCGGAACACATTGTCCCCACTCACAAACCCAAACCCGGCAAACGTACTCTGCAAGTTGTTAATCGCCTGCCGCATATCCCCCTCGGCACTAAACACCAGCGCCGCAATCCCATCATCACTATACTCCACCTTCTCTGCCTCGCAAATCTGATACAACCTCTTGACCACCTGCCCGTCGGTCAAACGCGAATAGCGCAAAATTGCACAGCGCGACTGCAACGGCTCAATAATCTTATTGCTTTGATTGCACGCAAACGCAAACCGCGTCGTCCCAGAGTAAATCTCCATGGTCCTTCTGAGCGCCTGCTGCGCCCCAGACGTCATACTATCCGCCTCATCCAGGATCACAATCTTCTGCCGGCCCGCAGGCAGCGTGACCTTTTTCTGCGCGAAGCCCTTGATGCGGTTGCGCACGACGTCGATGCCGCGCTCGTCGGAGGCGTTGAGCTCGAGGACGGCTTCCTTGTAGGCGTCGCCCAGGAGCTGGCGTGCGAGGCAGAGGACCGAGGTCGTTTTGCCGATGCCCGGCATGCCGCTGATGATGACGTGCGGGAGGTTGCCGTCTTTGGCGATGATCTTGAGGCGTTCGATCGTTTCGTTGTTGCCGACGATGTCGTCGAGGAAAACTGGGCGGTATTTCTCGACCCTGTTTGGGCGAGCTGAGATGCAGTCTGGGGGGAAATGGGATGGAGTTGCCGTACCATGGCAGTTCGTAGTTTTGCGGAGCGCCATTCGCCTGCGATTTGGCGCCATTGCTTTCAGCATTCTTGGAGGATTCGGCGCGCGCCATCTTGGAAATTGGTAGGTTGTTGGTGAAGCTTTGCGGTGCAGAAGCTCCAGAGCGGACGCGGACCTGGGTCGACGCGAAGCGGCGAGAGATTCGCGTCGCTCGGTGTAATCCTTTGATTGGATCGGGAGCCCGGCAGCTAGCGGGTGGCCCCCACCCATCGGCGGCAGGGTTTCTGAGCAGAACGCCCGGACAAATCGAGCGATGGGGGTCTTCCTGCTCTACTCACGGTGATAATCATAAACAAGACCACACCATGTGACGATATATGCGCCCATGCTTAGAGAAAACGAAGTCGCGATTGCAAAGGCGATTGCAGAAGAAGTGCGTTCGACGGAAACAGCGGCAAGGGACGACACGCACTGCAGTCTAGCACGCGATAGTTTTGACACATGCTCGACCAGGCATGCGAGATGCATCTGTTGCGACCTACGCTGGCGATACATGCCGGAAGCTGTACCCGGCCAGCATGACTTCTACGCAGCCTCAAACGCGTGTTCGCCTTTCGCCATGGGATCCGGCAGACTTCGTACACGGCGTTTCGCGGCCGTCTCGGGCGATGAGGTCAGCGGCAGCAAACTGACTGCTATCGCTCATGAGCGGCATAGATATTCAATGGCTCTAGACTTGAACGCTGATGCTCCAAGATGATGACCACAGTTCTGTTGTGGGTGAGTATACATAGCCGCTTCCAGTCTTCAATAAGAGAAAGCCTTGGCTCGGCACTGTCTCTGATCGTCTTTGCCCGATGTCGCAAGACTACAACACGACACGCTGGAGGTGCTGCGCGAGGGTCGAATTCGTGGTATCGCCGTGCCGCATATCCTGAATCAGTGTTCGTATTAGCGGCCTGCTCATCAACCCGCGTGGCCGCACAAATCGTTACGGTGGCTCATCACGGATTAAGAGTGTCTACCTTGTTGTCTGCGGCGCAGCGCCAAGTCGTGGCGTCAGCGAGATGCAGCGAGGCATGGCAGTAAGGTACACGCATGCACGGCCCGCTTTGCTCGAACGAACGTGAGAGAGCAGTCTGCTGGGTCGAGGCTGCTTCGATCACTTCGACCCGTGATTTGTTGTTATCGTTCAGCCCTTCTTCCGTGCATCGATCATAAATTTCGGCGCAACCGTCACAGCCTTTAAGCAAATCATCCATCGTTGCAAATCCTAGGTCATCGTTTTCAGGTCGCTCGGGAATCGGCAGCTCGTCCCTCAGTTCCGGAGCGACCGGCAAATCATCTTTGCCACACGATCCGTCATCCGCGGCGGCATACGCCATCGTCAAAGAACATTCGCCGCGTCATACCCAAGGCTTATGCTTCTTGGACTGCATCGTACAAAACCACCCTGGGCCTGTGCCTTTGGGGCAGGTGCACTGGTGCACTCTGTTTTGTTTGTTTGCGACGACCTGATACCTTGGCCACGGAGGAAAACATCCAGTAATCATGCGAAACATTTGGAGTTCATTCGCTCTAGCGACCAGCTTGATCCATACCTCCGACGCCATCAACCTGCGCAAACGAACTGATGGGAGACCGTCGAAGGTCGTGCAACATGACATTGAGAGAAGGACCGTCAGCGACCCTGTCGCGCACGACAAGAATCGCAAGCTGCGAAGGCGACAAGAGACTGTTTCTGTGCCGCTCGACAACGAGCAGACGCTCTACTTCATGAACCTGTCGATCGGCACGCCGCCTCAGGATCTGCGCATGCACATCGATACTGGGAGTTCGGATCTGTGGGTGAACGTGGACGACAGCCGCATATGCGAGAATCCAGGCGACCCTTGCGAGATCTCAGGAACGTTTGCTCCGAATGAATCCTCGACGTACGACTACGTCAACAGCGACTTCCAGATCTCGTACCTTGACGGCTCAGGGTCTGCTGGCGACTATGGTTCAGACGTGGTGCAGTTCGGCGACATCGAGCTGGAAGATCAGCAATTTGGCATAGGTTACCGGTCGACGTCGGAACAGGGCATCCTGGGAATAGGATACCCGCTGAACGAAGTCCAAGTCGTCTACTTTGGCGACGACCCCTACCCCAACATCCCCGCTAACCTCGTCGACCACGACCTGATCAACACCAACGCCTACAGCCTGTGGCTCAACGACCTCGACGCCTCAACCGGCTCCATCCTCTTTGGCGGCGTCAACACAGCCAAATACACGGGCCAGCTCCAAACCCTTCCCATCATTCCCGAACAAGGCGTCTACCGCGAATTCGTCATCGCCCTCACCGCCATCGGCGCCAACGGCGACACGGGCTCCATCGCCTCAGACACCTCCATCGCAGCCCTCCTCGACTCCGGCTCCTCCCTAACCTACCTCCCGGACAACATCGTCAGTACCATCTACGACGCCGTCGGCGCGCAGTACAGCGAGCAGGAGGAACTCGCCGTCGTCGACTGCGACTTGCGCAACTCCGACGCCACCATTGACTTCACGTTCTCCGGCGTGACGATCCGCGTCGGCATGGACGAGCTCGTCATCACCGCCGCTCGCTCCTACACGCGCGAGTACTGCATCTTCGGCATGCTTCCCATGGGCGAGGACCCGCCGGTCCTGGGCGACACGTTCCTCCGCTCCGCGTACGTCGTGTACGATCTCAACAATAACGAGATTTCGCTCGCGCAGACTACGTTCAATGCTCAAGGGAGCGATATTGAGGAGATTACCGATAATGGGCCGCCCGATGCGACGATCGTGCAGAATGCGGTGACGTCGTTGGCCGTGCAGACCGGGGGGGCGAGGATCAATGATGGCAACCGAATCGGCGATATTACGTCGTCCGAGGACAGCGCTGCGAGGCCTACGGCCGCGGTCGGGTATGATGCTGCGTTGTTGGGGGCGGCCGGGGCGGGGTTGGCGTTTGCTTGGTAGATTTGGCGATGCAGACGGGGTGGTTTTGATTGTATAGCGTGGTGTTTGGATTGCTGGGTTGTACAGGACGGCGGTCATGGTGTGGCGCCTGTGAGGTATGCGTCGGCTTCTGGTTTTTGCTTTTGGATACTGGAATCGGGCGCATAGAAGATCATGTCTCGATATGTATTGCGTAGCAATAGTAGAGCAGTACGTTGTCGTGCTTGTATGAGCAACGTGCCCAATGTTTTTCAACATACCTTGGACGAGCGCTTTTTCCAACTCTGTGCCTTGAACGTCTTGAAAGGGCTTCCCATGAGAGTCCATGCGAGGGCGACTTTGGTTACGGCGCACCCGCTTCTCAGTATCCTTGTGCCGTAGAGTCGTTGTCGAGTTTTGCAGGGTACTGGAAGTAGTAGTATTTTCGTAGGGAGCGCACACCTGCTCCAAAGCCCACATCCATAGTCGATAGACATCGCTTCGAACAACGATACAGCTGGAAGCGGTATAAAAATGCAATCTCTTGAAAGTTGAAGTATTCACATGAAGGTCGTATCCACGCAAAAAGCCCTCGAACAAACATCCCACACGCGCGCCTCGCCCAGCTCGCCCGGCTCAGAGGGCCAGGTTGTAGGTGTAGTCATCCTCCATATTCTGGCTGACCCACAGAACAATCGTGCTGCCACTCCATTAGCTTCCCTTGCCTCCAGATTCCGTATCATCCCCACACATACCTCAACATCACGCCCCCGTTCGCGGCCAAATTCGCAACCCCAAACCACAGCGCCGGCCACTGCGCCTCGGCCACCACGTACTTCAGCACCAACACGGTGACACCGCCAGCCAGCCCGCCCGCCATGGCCGCGAAGCCCATGAACAGCACGACGCGCGCGCGCCAGGAGTTGGCGTCGCCGCCGAAGTTCTCGCCCGTGAGGTGCGATTTGTCGATGCTGTTGATGATGAGCATGCCGAAGAAGGAGAAGATGGCGGGCAGCCAGTCGACGAAGGTCATATGGAAGGTGGAGCCGTTTTTGCGGGAGTGGGAGAGGGTGGAGGCGTCGATTAGGGTGAAGAGGGAGAGGGAGAACTGGGAGGAAGTGGGGAGTGTCAGCCAGGGTCGATTGAGGGGTGAGGGTGGGAACGGGGGGCATGGACGCGGTTGGAGGGCGTGGTATTGGTTTGTTCGCTGTTCTTCGTCTCTTCCTGTGCACTGGTGCACTCACCAGAGCTCCTGCGAGGTAGACACCTGCTGTTCGGGTGTTGGCGCTTGTCATCCATTGCGGCTTCGGGAGCCGGAACAATCGGTGGCTCGACATGACCGCGTCGTGGCAAGTATTCTGACTCGAACCGTTTCAGTGCTGAGAGAGCTGCGTCGTTGCCTGCGTGTAAGTTCCAGATGGTGTGTCGCGAGGATGTTGGCTCCTTTCGCCTGCCTGCAACGACGGAGCTACGCCAGCAGATGACGATACGGCTTATCAACGGATCTACCCGTGATTTTGAGCTCTTGCCTTCCTTCCCGGAAGTTCAAGAAAAAGTCGGCCGACCTTCGAAGCGGGACAACCACAGCAAGTTGAATCGTCCACAGCAACAATGGCGCTCAAGGAAAAGAACCACTCAGCCAAAGGCAGCAACAAACGTACCTCCAGACCTTCCGCCAAATCCAGCACCTCCTCCACAAAACGCCCCTCGAAAAAACCCTCCACCTCCACCCCAGCAACCCAGCACAAACCCAAGCCCGCCACATCCGAGCAATCCAAAAAAAAGCGCCTCCCTCCCCACGCTCGCTACACGGAAAAAGACCTCTCCCTCCCCGCCCTCAACGGCATTCGCCCGGCCGGCGTCCAAAAACCCCCGAACCAGAAAAAGGGCAAGCGGTTCACGGACGACGGGCCCGGGATGCGGACGATCCTCGCGCTCGTGATGGCGGAGAAGGAGGGGAATATTGAGAGTAAGATGATGAGAGCGCGGCAGTTGGAGGAGGTGAGGGAGGCGAGGCGAGTGGAGGCGGAGGTGAGGGCGGAGGGGAGGAAGAGGGAGTTTGAGGAGAGGAAGGAGGGGATTAGGAAAGGGAAGGGGGGGAAGAGGGATAAGGCGACGGAGAGAGAGGTGGATGGGGGAAGGATGGGAGAGGAGGGAAGTGAGAAGCCGGCGAAGAAGGGGCGGAAGAGGGTCAGTTTTGGTTGAGGGGTCTATGTCTAAGTTGATGGCTGTATGGGTGACTGTATGCTCTGCTCTATTCAACTCCGGATTCCCAAGAAGAGCATGGAGAATCACTGCTGGCTGCCCGGCACGTGATGCTTGCGCCGTGTCGGCTCGAACACGAAAGGCGTCGCATGTCCACCATGGGGTCCCTTCGCAACAGGCTCCGGCGCCTCGATCTTGTCAAAGTCGACCTCTTGCGCCATCTTATTCAAGAAATTCACAGTCTGCGTCACAACTTGGTCAGCGATGACCCGGACACCCCATACAACAAACCTCAGCCCCCTCAGTCAGACTACGGGACTCACCGGCTTCGCAAACCACCTCCCACCTCCCCACTCAAACCAACTCAAATGCCCCCCCCCACCGGTCGCCACCATCACCACCCACGGACTCCTCCGAATCTCCTCATATGGCACCGCTTCATCACACGCAATTGGATCATCTCTTGCATGCAGACACAAAACCGGCACCCTAATACCCAAAACCGCATCCACCGAGCTCGCATCGCGATAGTACGCGCCCTCTGTCGGGTACCCCCACGTCGCGCACTGCACCTCGCGGTCGAACTCATGCAGGTATTTCACTTGGGCGATGCGGGCGGCGTCGAGGGCCGTGTTGGCGGAGATTTCGGATTCGTGAGTGGTGCAGAGGCGCCGCATCGAGGCGCCCATGGTTTTGCTGTAGATGTTAAGGCCGAGGGCGGTGCGTTGGAGCGCGATGGAGGAGACTTCGAGGTTCCAAGGGTTGGAGACGAGGACGGCGGCGCGGAGAGAGGAGGAGGCGCCTTCTTCCGCGAGGTACTAGATTCCGACGAAGGAAAGGAAACTCAGTACGCTGTTCTCAACCATGTTCGAATGTCTCTCGTCTGCACCACTACCTACATTCGCCAAAATATTCGCTCCGAGCGAAAACCCCACCCCGAACAACGGCCGCCCCGGCCACGTCCTCCGCGCCCACGCCACCACCTGCCGCACATCCCAGGTCGCACGCGCATTGTACAGAATGCTGCTCGTGATCCGCGACCCCGCGCACCCGCGACTGTTCACCACGAGCGCTTCCCATTCTCCGCCTGAAAGCCCGCCCGCGTCTGTGGCGGCTACGAGCGGCGCCAGCACGTGGCGGAGGTAGATCTCGTGCGAGCCGCCGCTGAGGCCGTGGAGGCAGATGAGGAGGGGCTTGGTGGATTCCTTTCCCTCCTCCGCGCCGAGCGCTTCGAACTGTGAGGGGGTGAAGTATCGGGTGCGTGGCGGGAGGTGGTGGTGACCGACGCCTTGGGGGTCATCGAGGACGCCTTCTGCTTCTTCGTCGTTGTCGTCGTCGCCGTTGGCGTCCTCGCCCGGCGCCGTCGCTGCCTTTGAGTCTGTCGCCGGGGCCTTGACAACGAAGTCCACGGCGAAGTGACCGCGAAACGCGGGGTCTTCTTGCGCGAAGACGCGGCGGCGGTAGTGGATTGGTGGCCCCTCGGACTTGACGGCGGTCCAGGCGGTTTGGAGATGGCCGTTGAAGAGGAGGGGGTTGAGGGTGCAGGCGGGGGTGGCCTCGGCGACG